>JAUMHM010000087.1:6587749-6609671 GCA_032362435.1 Melikaiella ostensackeni | reverse complement strand
CCAAAAGAGTGCGTTATAATAAGAACAAATAGCTGTTCTTCCATCGAAAGTCAGTGGTATGCAGAACTATATATAAACGCCACGTCATCTAGAGACTATCTAATCAACGACTAGAGATTCCACTGATTCATCAGTGAAAAGTATGCTACTAAGGAATGGGTGGGAATCCACTGATTTTGATTCAGGAAGTACACTCATGCAAAACAAACGCTAACTTGACTTACGTATCGGATTCGATTTTTGGAAGTACACAAATCTAATTTTGTCCTCCAAAGCACCGCTCAGACAATTTCGTTTTAAGGTTATGTTCCAGATTTTCCAGTTATATCGCTGAACTGATACTATATCTGAATTCAGCAGCTTGAAATCTGTTGCGGATTTAAACATGCCATGCGACACTGTCGGCCTCTACGCGAACTAACCAATATGGCCGTGGATAACATATTAAATACACGTAAAACATCTCAAAAACTAGCGAAAACATAGCGTTTAAATGTAATGATCGTTCAACTGAATAAATAAGTGCTGTCATAAGTGGCTCTGATGAGCAAAATACTTTTGAGCTGATAATTATTTGCTCCAATAATGGAATTTGCACGTCAATATCGAAAACCAATAAGTTTCGGAGGTTGTTGTGTCAGTGGTTGTGACTCCAAAGAGAATAATAACTCCAATTAAACTTTTCATAGAGTGCCAAAGCTTGGAACTGCTTAAATGAAAAGGCGAAACTCATTTGGAGAAATTGAAGTTGAAGATAAACACAGTGAGTGGTTGAGAAATTCAAATGCCAGAGATTATAACGTCAAGAATTGACTTGTCTGCTCATTGCATTTTAATGAAATTTTGCAATTTTCATCGCCACTATTGATTAATAACCTTCCTTTTATTTCGTGTGGTTCTGAAGTGAAAGCACTGGTTTGAAGGCACAATGAATATATTTCAACTTTTTCGCGAGTTTTTATGGCAGCTCCGCACATCACAATCATACCAGAATAAAGAATATTTTGGCCTTCAATCACATTTCTGGATGTAGGTATAGATGTTGCGTAACTACACGAACTATTTCAGTCCAAAAATACCATTTTATAAACTTTAACACACTTCTCAATTAAATTATTGCTACCACTCCATATTATCCATATGGCTTCCGCAGCCATGTTTGTATGGCATCGTAGCGCCCCTTTTGGCGCGGTGGATGTTTTCATTCCCAATAATAAAACCATGTTTCACCATCATATATTCAAAATATGATTTTTTGAGGTTATGTCGAAGAGCAATCGTGAAAGGTGCTATTTTGACGTCAGATTCGGGTTCAGCGACTCAAAATACATAGAAATACATGTGTCTCGTCAAAAGTATCAGACTCTTTTTTTGTGTGGCTGTGTTATCAGTCTGGAATAATAAGATAGGATTGTAACAGTATAAAAATTTGCAAATTCTCGCGCCTTTACGAAGAGTTGTCCGAACCTCCTTATAGTACACCTGGTTAACAGTCTGACGATTCAATGTGAGTAATTTCTCGGATATAAAAAAAACTATCATTATTACATTGAACTTCGACTTGCTCATCCGTGCTTTCTTTTGTCTCGGTGAACTGGGACACTTCCAATGCATGGATTGGCGTTTAGTTTCAGGTACGTATTGAAAAAAACATAATTCGTCACAAGTTATTAGATTTCCCAAAAACTTTGTATCATTTTCGATGTTATTCAGAATGTCAGTACAAACATTGCTTCATTTAAGATTTGTCTAACAGTTGTTTTATCAATGTTCTCCAAGTTAGCAATTGCTCGAATGCTCAAGCATCCATCTGTTTGGATAATCTTATTAACTTTTTCGATATTACCGTCAGTTTTCGATGTGGGAGGACGGCTGGTACTCGGATCATCTTCAATCAGTTCCCTCGCCTCCTTGAATTTTTGTAATCAATCTGAAACTTGAGTACTAGATAGACACTTATTGCTATAAACTTCCTTCAACAAATTATACACTCCTTTTCTGAATTTTTCAAGCTCCACAAGCTTTACGTTGAAGCGCTGTTCTACTTTCACATTCAACATAATTCCGGCGGAGCTCAGGTAGACGGTCAACTTCGAACAAAGGTTACTGTCGTACTGATGGTTGTACAACCTTGAAATATGGAGTTTAGGGGGGGAGGGAGGGAAGAGCATATATCAATATCAGAGACTGCTTGTTGTCGAGGCCCCAAGCAAGCCGTAAGAATATCAGTCGAGTTATTTGACAGACACCCCATATACCGTATACCATCGTCTGCATGCATTTCCGACAGCCAAGATTTTTCCATTTCCAACCCGTACGTTATTCTTGTGACAACAAATTGTGGAATAAGAAGACCTTAAGTATAGGCACCAGAAGAGGCGTAGTCACGATGAAAGCTTCGCAAACCCACAGGCGAAAAAGGAAATGAAAACTCCTCTTTGGAAACTAAAAGACTTTGTTTTCCAATACTCTCTCTCTGAATATATTTTCTGATGTGATATTGAGCAGTCTATCTTCCAGTGTAAAGAAGAAAAATCGAAACTGTATAATAGTACAGTCTCGATACTCTTTCGTTTTGGTTAAGTAAACGGTTGGGAGGATAAGGTATTCGTAAATTCGCTGGGATCTTCAAGAAGATGTTAAATTTATGATTAAACCATTTCTCGAAGTCTACAGGCCTTGGACTCACACTATTAACATGATATGACACTTTTTTGAGCGATGACACTATTTCGCTACTATTTTTAAGTAAATGACACTAAAGATACTATTTTCAAACAATTGTCCGCTAATGCCACTATGTCTTCATTGGATGACTATTAATTTGCCAAACCATCATTCGTCAATGGCAAACGGTTAACAAAAAATTGGCTTTTCTAAAAAATTTGTTTATGGATTGAAATGTTTATTCATTAAATCCTCCCTGTAAAATCCTTCTTTCAAAAAGAGGTGTGTCGCGAAGGTCTCAAAAACATTGTTTTTGCTTTTTCGCAATGCCGCTCTTGGGTAATTTGAAAAACTCGAAAAAATTAATGTTGCCAAATTCACACACATGATAAGGAATTCAGTTTTATTTAGAGGGTTGAGAGAATAATGTCACATTTATGTATTATGTGCATGATAAAATTGACGAAAATTCGAGTTTATTCATGTAAAATTGTATTTAACCAAGCTAGACTTATTCAGCAGTGTTGGAATTTGTATTTAGCATGAGCAAAAGTAACGTTATTGTCAAATAAGAGTAGAGGTTGTATTTTCACAACAGGTGAAAGATTACCATTTTTCAATATTTTTATTGTATTGCTCAAATTAAAATAATCATTTTCGAAAACCAAGGCTTACCCCCTAAGGTTAATTTTTGTCTCTTTCATAAGAAATTTGACCTTTTTTACTTTTGGATTTTGTAATATGAAAAATTTCACTTCAAAATCGACAATTTGAAGGTTTCCCATATATCCCGAGATGAATATTTCTCAGGAAGATAAACGGAAGAATCTGAGATTTACAGAGTATCTAAATCAGTTCTTCATTTTGTGCCCTGTAAATTTCGCTTTTTGTGCTAGGCTTTTTATCCCAAAATAAAAGTTTTTATAATATCGAAAAAAATCGCTATTTTGAGGTTTGGCATTTGGTTAAGACTAGTAAGTTGAGGATGATTTCCTTGGCAGCGCTAAATTTAAATTTAGAAGTATTTAGTTCATTTGATTTTCTTTACAAAAAATGTTAGTATTTGCATATTTAGTGTTAAGTGTGTCCAACGAGTTCTGTAATGAATACCTTTTAAGGAGATGAATGGAAAATTGTGAGATTTAAATGGTATCTGAATCATTCCTTAATCTAATCACCCTGTAAATTTCTCATTGATCCCGTTTTTTTAGTTAGTCCTCAAATAAATATTTTGAAAATTGCACGAAAAATGCTATTTTGAGGTTTGAAAATTGGATACGACTAAGTTAATGTTGACTTTCGTTATTCGACAGCTCTAAATTTGAATTGAAAGTATTTTTCAAATTTAATCTTCTCAACAAAAAATGTCATTAATTGAACATTTATTGATTAATGTGTTTAATTAATGATTTCTTCTTGTGAACGTTCGTTACTTTGACACCTTCAAAGCTTGAGAATGCTGAATTTCTTAAATAATTTATTTACACTATTTTCAACCTTTATTGTACAAAATGAACACTGTTACTGACACAATAAAATTGAAAATCCATCTCGAAAAATATGAAGAATCTTCAAAGTTTCGAGTTTTGAAGTCAAATTTTTCATGTTTCAGGATCAAGATGTAAAAAGAATCTCAAACCTTCAATAAAACAAGCAAAAATGAACCGTACATAGTAGGTTTTTGTTTTCAAAATTAATGATTTCGATTCAAATAATTCAATGAAAATATAAGAAACGATCATTTTTCAATTTTGTCAGAATACAGTTCTTCTTAAAATTGAATTATTATTAATTATTATTATTAATAATTGAAATATTCTTCAATTTTGACAAAATTGAAAAATACTCATGTCAAGTATAAATTTTAATACCATTGTGTTGTATACGTCTGGCTTGACTAAATGAAATTTTACATTATAGAACTTAAATTTTCCAGAGCTTAATCATGTAATAATAATCTGAGATTTTCCTTGACTCTTAAACTTTTGAAATAGAATTTTAATGTAGAAAATGAAATGATTTAATAAAATTCATGTGACAAATAAGTCCAAAAAACTATATAATATTATTATCCTTAAATATCAAAATTAAAAAGAAAGAGGCTACAACCGACGGTGGAGCGGTACCAACTTCAAATGAAAAATGTTTCCTTATGCAATTTCTGGTTAATTAATAATTATGGTTCCTTGTTTTCGAACGAGCATTTTCAGATTGAACTTAAAATCATCGCCTGGGCTTCGCTTCAAATTGAAAATTCAGTTTTGTTAGCTAAATCTTAAATGTAACTATAATTGTTAATGAATAAAATTATTTTCATTAAAATTGGAGGTTGTGAGTGATTAAAAAAATTGTATTTTTTTAATCTAAGTACTGAATTTCGACACTTTTTTGAGAAAAGTAATAAAATTGAGAAAGCAAGTTAGTTAAAATAGCCTGGGTTGAAGTTTGTGAGAGGAACATTACAAAAAAGACTTTTGAAACGTGTTAATTGAAATCTAATACAAAATTTGAATCAAATTCGAATAGATGAATTTAATTCTACCTTGATGAGCAGTTCCTCCGAACATACCTTGAAAATCTATGATGTTTTTCAAACATTTGAAAAATATTGAAAGTACTGTGTTAGATTATAGCACACGCGGCGAGTAATTTTTTTAATGAGAAAAATAATCTGAGAATTTTAAAGAATTTTATATAGATTAGAACTAAAATTGTGACATTCTTGTTGAATTCACTGAAATTTTCTTACTATAATTAAAAGGCGAATAATTTTACATGAGAATTTAATAAATAAACATTTAAAAAGAAATGAGAAAAGTCGACTTTTTTGAAAACGGTTTCCCGCTTTTTCATGAATTTTGAACAGTTAATAATTTATTCTTTTGATTAAAGATTTATAATTTTAGATAAACTTCATCTTTTTGGTTTGGAAATTCATCTCTAGCCGATATTTAATTATGATGTTGAAAATAGGACAATTTTCTTAGAAATTCATCCTTTTTGCTTGAGAATTCGAGTTTTTGGTTGCCAATTCGACTGTTTTGTTGAAAATTCGTCTTTTTGGGTTGAAAATTCACCTACTTCGTACGAAATTTGTCTTTTTTACTTGAAAGTTTAACAGTTTTGTTGAGATTGTTTTTCTTTCCTAACTGAAAAATCTTTCTTAGTTGAAAATTCATCTCTCTAGTTGAAAACTCATCTTTTTGGTCGGAAATTTAATTTCTTGGTTAAAACTTGAACTGGTTTTTTGAAAACTAATTTTTTTGTTTGAAGATTCGTCATTTTATTAAAAAAATTTACCTCTTTTGTTGAAATTTTCTTTTATTTCCAGTTGAAAATTCAATTATTTGTTTCGAAAATTCATCTCTTTTGGTTAAAAATTTCATTATTTGGTTTAGAATTTAATTATTATGTTGGAAATTTGACAGTTCTATTAAAAAGTCATCTTTTCTGGTTGAAAATTTGTCTTTTCTAGTAGAAAATTAATCTTATTGGTCCAAAATATTAAACTACTTGGTTGAAGGTTAAACTACTTGATATACTATAATATGAACATCAACACCAATTATACGCATAATTTTGTGTTGAGTATTACATATTTTTAATACCATAAAACGGATATTTCATTTAAACAAAATTTTTATTATAAAAGACGTGTTATCTTACCAAAAACATCTACGTTGCAAAAGATTCCGCCAAGTAGAAAATTAATAGCACAATCAAGATAATTTTTGAAATCAAAGTTTGCCCAGTAATTGTAAAAAAGAAATTCTAAAATTCTAAATCTAAATCGATTGAATTGAAAGAATTACAGAAACTTTGAGGATGTATTAGAAGAGGGAAAATGAAAACTTGACGTGATTTTCTTTTTTTTATATAGTGATGAAAATCTCACCAAGTTTTCATTTTTTTATTCCAATACATTTTCATAGTTTCTGTGATTTTTTCCATTTATGACTTTCAGAAGTGATAGTTTATTGAAAAATGGACCCAAAAAAAATAAAAAAATAAAATTTTAGTTTTCGTGAAATTTTCCGTATTTTCATTTCCCGTACGTTTCAAATAAAAATTACACTTACATCAGTTAAAGCAGACTAAATTTTCCTGACATCTAGAAAAACAATGCTCTAGTTCTAATAGCTCTGAAGGGTCTAAAGTTATTGTGTCCTGAAAATCACCATTCTTAATAAATTGTATAAGACATTAAGTTTTTTCGGAAACAACTTATTTCTCTTGCATTCCACATGAAAAAATGCGCTTATGAGAATAAAAGCACATACATTTTCCAGTAAAACTACAAAATATAACTCAGAAGGCTCTTACATGCAGCTCAGAATTGGTATAGGAAAGCAGCTTTGTAGCTACGTTTTAGCCAAAAATTTTCAATTCGATATCTGGAATGCAACAGAAACAAGTTATATCTGAAAAACTTAACTTCTAATGAAATTCAATGGAAATAGCAATTCTCAGGACACAATAACTTTAAACTTATCAGAGCTAGAGCATTGCTTTTTTAGATCTGCGCCAAATTTAGTCTGCCTTAGCATTAATCTTTTTTTTAAATTTTACAGGGAATTTCGTGCACTCTAATTTTTTTTCTGACTTCTTCCACCTGTTTTAAAAGATTTTATAGCCACATGAATGTTACATGATGCTCAATTTTGTTACATTGGGGCTTCATTTGGGTGCCAAAGTAAACAGCTTCATATCAATGAAAACTCGGGACGCATCCCTAAAACGTGTTCAGGAAAAAAATGGGATGAGCAAGCACTTTTCAGTCAAAATTGGTTTAAGCTAGCCGTGTTTTTACTTGTCGGAATTTTTTGCAACGTAGATGTTTTTGATGTGATTGGCTTCATTTACATAAAGTAATATAAAAATCTGTTTCAAAATTCTATATTTTGTCAAGGCTGTGTTTCTTATCCGATATGAAATTGAGTTAATCCACTATATCATGGATTGTGTCCTCATAACTTCACAACTCTTGTTATAGCTAAAGTTCTCTGATCGCTAAATTCCTATTCAGCATATGACACTTTTCAAATATAAATTTGCATAGATCAGAGTGCAGAGGGCGATCAATCACGCTGCTTCAAATTTCAGTGATTGATCGTCCATAAAACGGAAGGTCATTATTGCAACGATAGATTGGTAGACCTCTTTCCTCATATGATATGCAAACTTCTGGTATTAATCCAATATTGAAGACACATATATTTCATGATAAAACATAAGCTAACCAAAGTATTTTTTTTTGTTTCAGGTGAGTTACTTTGGATAAATGCTCATACAGCTGTGAGTATGAAAATATTAAGGACACCTAGAACATCAATATATCATATCATCTGATTCGGTGTGGAACCATTTACACAATTGTGTTAATCGTTCCATGGTGGGACTTTTCAATGACATGAGAGCAAGATATACAAATAAAGAATGATGAATTATGTGGAGCTCATATATGGTGTATTTTAAACGTCGATAATGATCGACTGAGGGATTTCTCAGCATATTAAAGAATAAATCTTCCAAACCGGTATTCTACAACTTTTACCAGCAATTTATGAATTCATACCCTGGTCTACACCCAGAACATCAATATATCATATCATCTGATTTGGCTTGGAACGGTTTACACAACTGTGTGCATCGTTACGTAATGGGACTTTTCAAAGACTTGAGACCGAGATACGCAAATGAGAAACAATCAGTTATGTAAAGCTCCTTAACTGTATACTTGAGGAGGGCTACGATGTGTGGTTAAGACGTTGATAATGATTAACTGAGGGATCTCTCAGAATATCATAAGAATGAATCTTTTTGACCAGTATTCTAGAAGTTTCACCATCAGTTTGTCAATTTATACCCTGATTTGCACCTGGAACATCAATATATCATATAATCCGATTCGGCTTGGAACAATTTACAAAACTGTGTCATCGCTCTCTAATGGGACTTCATAAAGATCTGGCAGCAAGATATACAAATGGAGAACGATTGTTTATGCGTTGCTCATATATGGTGTATTTGGAACGTTGATGAAGATCAACTGAGAGAACTCTCAGAATATTATGAGAATAAATCTTCCAAACCAGTATTCTACAACTTTTACCAGCAATTTATTAATTCATACCCTGGTCTACACTCAGAACATCAATATATCATATCATTTGATTCGGCTTGGAACAGTTCACACAACTGTGTGTATCGTTCCATAATGGGACTTTTTCAAGACCTGAGACCAAGATATACAAATAGAGAACAATTAGTTATATAAAGCTCCTTCACTGTGCACTTGAGAAGGGCTACGATGTGTGGCCAAAACGTTGATGATATTTGAGGGGTCTCTCGGAATATCATAAGA
Organism: Melikaiella ostensackeni; assembly: GCA_032362435.1. Taxonomy (NCBI): domain Eukaryota; kingdom Metazoa; phylum Arthropoda; class Insecta; order Hymenoptera; family Cynipidae; genus Melikaiella; species Melikaiella ostensackeni. Next base: position 6,600,640 of record JAUMHM010000087.1, on the reverse strand, counting down.
ATAAATCTTTAAGACCATTATTCCATAACTTTTACCATCAGTTTATCAATTCATACCATGGTCTATTTCTCGAACATCAATATATCATATAATCTGATTCAGCTTGGAACGATTTACACAACTGTGTGTATCTCTTTGTAATGGGACTTTATAAGGACCTGGGAGCAAGATATACAAATGGAGAACGATTGTTTATGTGTTGCTCATATATGGTGTATTTGGAACGTTGATAAAAATCAGCTGAGAGATCTTTCAGAATATTATAGGAATAAATCTTCCAAACCAGTATTCTACAACTTTTATCAGCAGTTCATTAATTTATACCCAGGGTCTACACCCAGAACATCAATATATCATATCATCTGATTCGACTTGGAACGGTTCACACAACTGTTTGTATCGTTCCATAATGGAACTTTTCAAAGACCTGAGACCGAGATATGCAAATGAGAAACAATCAGTTATGTAAAGCTCCTTAACTGTATACTTGAGAAGGGCTGCGATGTGTGGCTAAAACGTTGATAATGATTGACTGAGGGATCTCTCAGAATATCATAAGAATGAATCTTTTTGACCAGTATTCTAGAACTTTTACCATCAGTTTGTCAATTTATACGCTGATTTGCACCTAGAACATCAATATATCATATAATCCGATTCGGCTTGGAACAATTTACACAACTGTGTTTATCGCTCTGTGATGGGACTTTATAAAGATCTAGGAGCAAGATATACAAATGGAGAGCGATTGTTTATGTGATGCTCATATACGGTGTATTCGAAACGTTGATAGAGATCAACTGAGGGATCTCTGAGAATACTATAAGAATAAATCTTTCAAACCAGTATTCTACAACTTCTACCAGCAATTCATTAATTCATACCCTGACCTACACCTAGAATATCAATATCTCATATAATCCGATTCGGCTTGGAATGATTTACACAACTGTGTGTATCGCTCTGTAATGGAACTTCTCTGTGACCTGAGAGCAAAATATATAAATGGAGAATGATAAGTCATGTGAAGCTCATATCTCGTGTACTCAAAACGTCGATAATTGTCAACTGAGGAATCCCTCAGAATATTGTAAGAATAAATCTCTTAAACCAGTATTCAACAACTTTTACCAGCAATGTATTAATTCATACCCAGGCCCACACATAGAACATCAATATATGATATCATCTGATTAGGCTTGGAACACTTCACACAACTGTGTGTATCGTTTCATAATAGGACATTTTAAAGACCTGAGACCAACATATACAAATGGAGAACAATCAGTTATGTAAAGCTCCTCCACTGTGCACTTGAGAAGGGCTACGATGTGTGGTCAGAACGTTGATAATGATTAAGGAATCTCTCAGAGTATCATAAGAATAAATCTTTGAGACCATTCTTCCAGAACTTTTACCATCAGTTTATTCATTCATACCCTGGTCTACACCCAGAATATCAATATATCATATAGTCCGATTTGGCTTGGAAAGATTTACACAACTGTGTGTATCGCTCTGTAATAGGACTTCATAGAGACTTGGGAGCAAGATATACAAATGGAGAACAATTGTTTATGTGACGCTCATATATGGTGTATTTGGAACGTTGATAAAGATCAACTGAGGGATCTCTCAGAATATTATAAGAATAAATCTCCCAAACCAGTATTCCACAACCTCCACCAGCAATTTATTAATTGATACCCTGGTCGACACCTGGAATATCAATATATCATATCGTCTGATTAGGCTTGGAGCGATTCACACAACTGTGTATATCGTTCCATAATGGGACTTTTTGAAGACCTGAGAGCAAGATATACAAATGGGGAACAATTAGTTATGTAAAGCTCCTAAACTGTGTACTTGAGAAGGGCTACGATGTGTGGCCAAAACGTTGATAATGATTAACTAAGGGATCTCTCCGAATATCATAAGAATAAATCTTTGAGACCATTATTCCAGAACCTTCACCATCAGTTTATTAACTCATACCCTGGTCTACACCTGGAACATCAATATATCGTATAATCTGATTCGGCTTGAAACGATTTACACAACTGTGTGTATCGCTCTGTAATGAGACTTTTTAATGACCTGAGAGCAAGATATACTAATGGGCAACAATTAATTATGTGAAGCTCCTAAGCTGTGTACTTGAGAAGGGCTACGATGTGTGGCCAAAACATTGATAATAATTAACTGAGGAATCTCTCAAAATATCATAAGAATAAATCTTGCAGACCAGTATTCTAGAACTTTCATCATCACTTTATTAATTTATACCCTGGTCTACACATAGAATAACAATATATCATATCATATGATTCGGCTTGGAACGGGTCACACAATTGTGTGTATCGTTCCATAATGAGAATTTTAAAGACCTGAGAGCAAGATATGCAAATGGAGAACAATTAGTTATGTAAAGCTTCTTTATGTGCACTTAAGAAGTGCTGCCGATTTGCGGCAGAAACGTTGATAATGATTAACTGGGAGATCCCTCAGAATATCATAAGAATAAATCTTTGAGACGAGTATTCTACAACTTTTACCATCAATTTATTGAAAATTTTATAGTTCATGCACTAAGTGCAAGTTCATCTTCTATAAGATTCTTTCAATCTTCAACTTGAACTTTTCTTGGAATAACTAAATTGAAACTTCTATTTCATCAGTTTATCTCGAACTTTTGAAGTCTACAGTGGGTGGACTATTTTTCATTCTAAGTCTACGTGGTCCAGCATCCGAAAATGATTGGAAGCTGGAAACTTGGGTTGGGGTGTACCGTTCGAGAATGGTATCCGTTCTATAATGTTAGCTCCCGACCTTTCTTGCCCTCCTTTTGAACACCCTTTGTAAAGGTAGAGTTGGACTAAGGCACATTGCACTTCCATCCCCGGTTTCTGAGGGAATTCCACTCGCGAATACAACTCAAACACAAGCTTGGTCCTTGGTCCTCTTTCTCTATATGTCTTGTTCTCTCCCATGTGTTTCCTGAAACTCCTGTGTCACTCTTCTTCATGCTCAGAGAAACTCGCTTTGCGGTGACCCAGGTCAGTCGTTACCATTTCCATTTTGACCCCCATTGGCCCGTCGCTTGGTTCTTTTGTCTCATTCTCTGTCGCTTCTAGTCTTTTATCTCTTAGTCTTTTATCTCTTTTTGTCTTCTACCCCTCTTCACCCCTCTCACCACCTTTGGCCATCCCTCTTCCCTTCCTGTCCATCTTTCTCCTACTCCCTCGTGCGGAAACGAGCACATCCTAAAATCCACTAGGCCTAGTCAGAGCACCAGTACTATGTCATTTCATAGACTTTGGGACACAGTTTCACCCTTCCTACATGGGAGTATGCGACCCTAGTGGAAGTCTCCCCAGAGAAACGAAATCTCGACTTTCCGCTGGTAATTTTGGATTTACTACCTCTGGCACTCTGCCAGCTCGAATAAGATGGAGTATTACATGACCCGTGAATGTAGGCGGCATTGTTCTGGCGAGCTGGTTATGAAATTATCGGAGCGTTCGTCTCCCTCCGGTCAGCGAGGACATAAAGTTGCCAAGTATTGAAAGGGCACGCGGTCACTTAACATGGATAGGCTGATATGATATGATAGAATGTCTCTGGAAAAAACAAAAGAGTGTGAGGAATAACCAAGTTTTAGTTTATAAAATATAGGACTATATGTTGTTGTTGTCGTACAGATGGGCGGGAAGCCCCAATGGAGCTCCTCTGGCGCTCGAACTATAAAGCCTATTGTGCCACACCCTTAACTATTCTAGGAATAGACCAGCGATCACCGAGTAGTAGTCCCCTTGTGGAGCCTTTCTCGCAAGGAGATCGCCAAATTTTTTCCGGGACTCTCAAAATCGATTAGTGACTCCAAGCATGTTCCCCTCACAGAGCCCTTTACCTGCGATGTCACCAGCCTCTCTTGAGGGGACCTACAGTTTAAGGTGGGTTACGAACCACCGAGGCCCCGGTAGAAGAACATAGAAAAATTTCCATTGGTACCGGCACAGGGAACGAACTCCAGTCCTTCTGCTCGGAAGCCTGACGCGCTATCGCTTGAGCCACCGAGACTCCCTTGGACTATCTGTTATTTGAAAAACTTATTTTGGGTGTAGCTCCGAAAGCGTCGAATCTCCAATTTTTTTGAAACTACGTATACTTATGTATTTTGATGCGCTGATTACCAATATGATAGTAAGGATGGGCGCAAATTTTTATTTGAATAAATAATGGAAATTTCGATAAATATTTCAGACAAAAGTTGTAGATCTCATCAGAATGTTTGTTCTTTTTTCTTCGATATAATCGGGTGGTTTGACCCTTTGGTTTTTTAGGACAGTTTAGCCTTTCTTTCTTTCCTAATCTTTTGGCGCAGTTTGACGGCTTTTCATTTTTAGTTTTTGAGGCAGTTTGGCTACTTGTTTTCAAACTAATGGGGCGACTTTGATCCCTTAGATTTCTTGGGCAGTTCAGCCTTTTCTATTTTTCTTGATCATCGAGCACAGTTAAACGCCTGTCTCTTATAGTTTTCGGGACAGTTTGGACAATTTGTATTTTTCAATATAATCGGACAGCTTAGCCCCTTTGTTTTTTTTTCAATATAATCAGGCAGTTTGACCCTTTAGTTTTTTAAGGCAGTTTATCCTTTCTGTTTTTTCGAATCATATGGCGCCGCTTGACGTCATTTCATTTTTCCTTTCATGGGGTAGTTTGGCCTCTCGATTTCTAACTAAATGAGGTAGTTTGAATCATCAGTTTTTTGGGCAGTTCGGCCTTTCTATTTTTCCTAATAATGAAGCGCAGTTTGATGCCTATCCCTTTTTAGCTTTTTTGTGACAGTTTGGACCGTTTCTGTTTTTCTTAATCTTATGGGGCAGTTTGACCCTTTGGTATTTCAGTCTTTTGGGGCGCGAAGTCACCCCTGTGACTGATCACAGAAATAACGTAGATCACATATCATTCCCTTTCCAAAGTCTCATGGAAGACAGGAAGAAATCCCTGAGACTGGTCACAGAAATGACGTACATCACATATCGTTCCCCTTCCAGTGTCTCTTGGGGGTGGAAAGTCACCCCTTTGACTGGTCACAAAAATGAAGTAGGTCACATAGATTATCATTTGCAACTTTTTATCGGGGGCGGAAATTCACCCCTGTGACTTATCAGAGAAATAATGTAGGTCACGTAGGTTCTCCTTTCCAACGTTTTAACGCGGGTGGGGGAGAGGTATGGCGGTATCTTACTAGTCACAAAAATAATGTAGGTCACATAGATTCCCTTTTCCAACTTTCCATCGGGGGCAGCAAGGCATCCCTGTGACTGGTCACAAAAATGATTGAGGTCTCATAGATTCCCCTTTCCAACTTCTTATCAGGGGCGGAAACGCACGTCTGTAACTTGTCACGAATAATGTAGGCGACGTAGGTTCCTCTTTCCAACGTCTAATCGAGGGTCGAAAAAACTCCCCTGTGATTGGTCACAGGAATAATGTAGGTCATGTAGGTTCCCCTTTCCAACATTATATCGGTGACAGTAAGGAATCCCTGTGACTGGTCACAGAAATAATTTAGGACACGTAAGTTTCCCTTTCCAACGTTTCATGTGGATCGGTAAGGCACCCCTGTTACTGGTCACAGAAATATTGTAGGCCACATAGATTCCCCTTTCCAACTTTTTATCAAGGGCGGAAACGCACGTCTGTGACTGTTCACAGAAATAACGTAGGTCACGTAGGCTTCCCCTCCCAATGTCTAATCGGGGGGCGAAAAAAGTCCCCTATGATTGGTCACAGGAATAATGTAGGTCACGTAGGTTCCCTTTTCCAAAATTATATCGGGGACAGTAAGGAATCCCTGTAACTGGTCACGGAAATAATGTAGGTCACGTAGGTTCCACTTTCTAACGTCTAATCGGGGGGCGAGAAAACTCCCCTGTGATTGGTCACTTGAATAATGTAGGTCTTGTAGGTTCCCATTTCCAACGTTATATCAGGGACAGTAAGGAATCCCTGTAACTGGTCACAGAAATAATGTATGTCACGTAGGTTCTCCTTTCCAACGTTACATCGGGAACGGTAAAGCGTCCCTGTGACTGGTCACAGAAATAATTTAGGACACGTAAGTTTCTTTTTCCAACGTTTCATGTGGAACGGTAAGGCCCCCCTGTTACTGGTCACAGAAATAATGTAGGCCACATAGATTCCCCTTTCCAACTTCTTATCAGGGGCGGAAACGCACGTCTGTGACTTGTCACAGAAATGACGTAGGTCACGTAGGTTCCCCTTCCCAACGTCTAATCGGGGGGCGAAAAAACTCCCCTGTGATTGGTCACAGGAATAATGTAGGTCACGTAGGTTTCCCTTTCCAACGTTTTATGGGGAGGCGGTAAGGCAACCCTTTTACTTGTCACAGGAATATTTTCGGTCTAATAGTTTTCCTTTTTCAACTTCTTATCGGGGGCGGAACTGTTCATAGAAATAATGTAGGTCACGTAGATTCTCCTTTTCAACGTCTCAATGGGGGTCGGGAACAGGCCCCTGTGACTAGTCACACAAATAGAGTAGGTTGAATGGATTCCCCTTTCCAACGTTTAATAGGGTGCAGGAAGGCGCTCCTGAGATAGGTAACAGTAATACATTAAGAAATATGAAATGTTTGTGATTTTTCATCTTCACTTCAGAATATCCCGAAAACTGTTGCTCATAGACTAAAAATGAGTATAACATAAAATGTGCATTTTAATGAGGTCTATAACTTTATTTTTGAATATTTTTCAATATTTTCATTTTTTATGGAAATAAATAGAAAATCCGTTATTTTATACGTTTTTTATGGTTTTTTTCCATGGAAATCAAATTTGCGCAAATTTTCACTATCATATTCGTAATCAGCGCGTCAGAATACATAAGTGTACGTAGTTTCAATGAAATCGAAGGTCCGACGCATTCGGAATTTCATCCTTTATTTTATTTTGCAATCGCGAATGGTAGAAAAGTTTTTGAGGAAAAGGGGAATCGTAGAAAAGGGTTGATAAAGGAGATCATGCGAACTGGCAGTAATATAGGCTTTTCAGAAATAAGTGGCATAGATCAATGTTTAGTTAGCCAAAACTTTAAATTTGATTCATAGTTAAGTAAATATACTTTATAATTTGAAAAATGTTAACATTGTGCTGAAATTTCAGGAAATGGCTTGAAATATATAAGGGCATGTAATTATATCAGAGTGTTCGTGATCAGGGAAAAGCTTGAGTTCACGGAAAAGTCATGGATTTTGGAAAAATTCTTGAAAAAGTCAGGGAATCGTTGGTTAAGGGGCACTCTAAATAACTATTAGGAATAATCGATTTAGAAAATGAACCCGAAAAATCATGTTTTTACGAATGTGTCAAATAATTTATCTTCATGACTTTTTTCGCTAAAAAGAAAATTGTGAGTGTTGTAGCATTTTCAGAATTCAAAAAAAGAAACGAAAATAAGAATTTTAAGCCAAACAATGCACGATATGAAAAAAAGTCAAACAAAGAAAAACGTTTCTTTTTGGAAGCCCTACAAGTTTGACATAACAACTTTTTGAATTTTCTTGAAAAATCGAAAATTCAAATTTTGAGCTAAATAACGCGGAGTACGAAAGAAAGTTGCCATATCAAAATTATTGCTTTTACGAAGACCTGTAAACTTGCCTCTAAATATTTTCTGGTGGGAGGCATAGTTTGTATTTCAAGTATAGAAAATAGTATTAGAATATTTTTATTTTAATTTTTGAGCCAAACGACGCGAGATAAGGAGAGAATAGTTAAAAAAGTAGAATTTGTGCTTTTAAAAGGTCAAATGAAATTGCTGTTAAACATTTCTTTATAGAACCAATCGTAAATCAAGATAATTTTTCTAATCATCTTTTTAACTATATATATATATATATATATATATTATATGGTCAGCGCAGAAAATCGAGCGCAAAGAGGGAATATTATGATGAGAATGTATTCCTTAAGGCCGATAGAGCCTTAAGTAAATAAATTTCCTTTCTCATTTAAAATAGGAAACGAATTTATAAATTTGGACAACGATTTTCTATAATGAATTTCCTGCAATCCATGGAATCTTTTGCAATCTCATGCAATCTTTTGTAATCTCATGCAACCTTGCAATCCTGCAATCTAGTGTACACCAAAAGTCCGAGTAATTGATCCTTCGGATTACTGAAAATGTTGACTAATTCGATTGTGGAAAATTACTGATTGGTTAGCAAAAAAGGTACCCATGTGAATTTGCTTAGAGCTGCGTAATCTGTGTATATTAATTAAGAGAAGGTTATATAAATAGAATACGGAAAAAAACAGAAAGTTTTTATCGAAGAGCGCGATGACGTAACATCTCAAACTTTATTGGAGCAATTAGAAAATATTGCGAGAGCTGTAAACATGCTATGTCACCTCCACCAACATGACGTATGTGAAAATTATTGCTTCAAAAAGGAAAAATTTGAATTATTTACACTTCCAATGTATTTGGCCTTGCTTTATTCTCGTTAAAAATTAATCTGTATGTATTCGCAGAAATAATATACCACTAAATGTGATAAAATACAACGAGCACGCACCTGACAAATTCCATATGCACAATTTTTTATGTAGGAAAAATTCGACCAAAAATTTCACTAATTATTTGGTAATCGAAATCACTAGAGAACTATTCAATATTTTCACCATTTGGCTTTAGTAAAATAAAACTTGTATTTTTTCTACCATTCGGTTAGTAAAATGCTATAATATTACTACATATCTATTTTTTATTTTTTTTTTTAATCGGTCAATATTAACTGGTTCCCCTGGCCTTTGAAATTAACACGGGATTTCAAATGAGAAAAGCTTATTTAAAAAAAAAATTGGAAAAAGAATAACTGCTTATAAACTTTTGTAAATAAAAGTTAAGACACGTCTTGAAGAATACTGAAGGGATAATTTTCACCCAATGGCTTTAAATTCTGAACCCTCAAACGCCCTTATATTGTGCTAGAAAAATGACCCCAAAAATAAAAAATAGCAAGTTTATGTAAAATCCATGCCAAAGACGACTTTTTGAAGTTTTTGACACAAATGATTGATATTCGGTAATACATAACTATTCAATTATTTTTAAACTAATTTTCAATTGTTCAAATAATTATGGATTGCTTAAACAAATTTTTTTCCCTGTCAATCGTGAAAAGTTATTATTTTTCGGGATGAATCGTACAGTTCATGAATTTTAAGAAATATATTTATATTTTTTAAACGTATTATTCAATTACTTAAATTATTTCTATTTCTCATAATAATTTATTTATTTTACGAAATCGTGAGAAATTAGTATTTTCTCTATGCAATGGCACAATTAATGAATATATTGATAGTAATATTTTGCCGTTTGAGACATTTTTCAATTGTTTAAACAATTTTTCCCCCTAAAAATCGTGACAAATTAGTATTTTCGGGATAAATGATACAGTTAATGAATATTAAAAGTAATATTTTTGTGAAAGACAGTTTGCAAATTATTTAAACAATTAATCATCATTCACTTGCTAAGTGAATTTTCGACTCAACAAAATTGAATTTCACTTTCCTTTTCATAAAAAAGGTGGATAAAATTCTAGTTTTTTTTAAATCTCTTACACTATGTCCCTTACTATTCAGTAATTTCAGATTTCAGAACTCATAAAGAAGTGCTTTCAGATATTCATTCATTTAACCAATGAGTATATTGAATTCCATTGGTATATAAGAAGTGTATAGATCTTTTTTTCTTAAAATCACTCTCGTAAATTAATGAAACTTGTAAAATGAAAGTAATTTATATGTTAGTTGTTCCTAAATTATATGAATGAAACAGAAATGAGAAGTAAATTTTCAATTATAAATTTATTTTTAGTATAGGATTCCAATGTGGACTTTCGGAACTGTGGACTTGAGAGTTTTCACGGCATTTCGCGTGAAAAAGTACTTTTGTTGCTGTCTAGGAATTGGCAAGAAACAATAAGTTATAAGTTTTGAAATAAGAAAATCTCAAATAATAAAGAAGATAGTGTAAGAGATTCAAAAGAAGTACATTTTTTCCACCTTTCCAATGGAGAGGTACAATTACATGGTTATTGATTGTTTAAATAATTTACAAAGTGTCTTTCACAAAAATATCACTCTTAACATCCATTAACAGTATCACTTAACCCGAAAATAATAACTTTTCACGATTTTTTGAGAAGAAATTATTATACATTCATGAAAAACAAAAAAAAATAAATAAAAATGATCATCATAATTATTCATTAAATTATTATACATTTATGAACTGTACCGTTCATCCTGAAAAGTAATAACTTTTTACGATTTACTGCGAAAAAAATGTGTTTAAACAATTCATCATTTTTAAAATAATTAAAAATTAGTTCCAAATAATAATCATTTCTGCCAAAAAAGTTTTTGAAAAGTCGTTTTTGGTATGAATTCTACATGAAATTGCTATTTTTGATTCTTTCGGGCATTTTCCGGGCAGAATACAATGAAGTTTGGGGTCAAAATGGAAAGTTACTGGTTACGATTACAGGATAATCAGCATTGAAATAAATAATAGAAAAATATTGAAGGTATTAATGTAAAAAGTGGGCAAACTGCAAAGGAACGATTAATTTTAGATCACTCATAATCTCGTATGGAAGAAAAATTAATATACAAAATAGTATAATAAGTATGTAGTATACAGAAATAGCGATTATCCACAAATAAACTTCAAACAAACAAAATCTGTGAATTCCCTTGATACTTTTAAAATCGCTTGAAATTTCATTGAAATCCATAAAAATACTTTGGAGTCTCCCAAAATCCCTTGATACCTTCGGAAGTATTTTCAAATCGATTAAAAACTGTGCAATCTGTTAAAATCGGTAGAAATCCCTTAAAATTCTTCAGCCTTTTTTGCATTGTTTTGAAGTCTTCGAAATCTTTGAAATAGCTAGAAATCTGTACAAATCATTCAAAATCCCTTAGAAAAGAATAAATCAAATTCATTTACCAAAGTATTCTAAAAATCCCTTTAAATTTGTAAAATCCCTTGAAATTCTTTCAAATTCCTTGAAATCTTTGGAAATCCTACAAAATTCTTTTATAATTCTCGAAATTTTTGAAATTTTTACAAATCCTTTTAAATAAACTTACCCGAAAGTTTTCTAGAAATTCGTTGAGATCCCTTAAAGTCTCTTGAAATCTTTTGAAATCGTAAAAGTCCATAAGAATAAGAAGAAATCATTAGAAATCCCTTGAATATAAATTGAACTAACTTTATTCATTAAAAGTTCTCTAGAAAAAACGCTCAAATCCTTAGAAATCTTTGAAATTCCTAGAAATAACTTAAAAACTCTTGAAACATTTGGAATCGTTAGGAAAATCTTGAAATTACATTCTCTAGAATATAGTTCTTTAGAAATCCATTGAAATCTGTGGAAATATTACAAAATTCTTTGAAATCCCCTGGAATTTTTGTAATGTCTTGGATTTCTTAGGCATCTTTTAAAATAACCTAAAATAATAAAAATCCTTTGAAAGTTGGTTAATTCCTTCATATCTATTGAAATTGTTGAAATCCCTTAAAATATAGTTTTATGTATTCCCTTCAGTTCTCCACAAATTCGTTAAAATACCTTGAAATCTTTCGAAACATTTGGAATCGCTAGGAGAACCTTGAAATTTCATTCTCTAAAATTCAATTTTTGAAGATCATTTAGAATATTTGGATATATTGCACAATTCTCTGAAATCTCTTGGAATTTTCGTAATATCATGAAATTCTTGAGCATAATTTAGAATAACTTGAAATCATAAAAATCCTTTCAAATGTTGTTAATTCTTTCGTATCTCTTGAAATTGTTAAAATCCCTCCAAATAAAATTTTATGAATTCCCTAAAGTTCTCCAGAAATTTGCTAAAATACCTTAAAATCCCTCGAAATTGTTGCTAATCGCAAAAAATTGAAATTCCTTGAATTACCTAAAAATCTTCCGAAACATTTGGAATCGCTAGGAGAACCTTGAAATTTTATTCTCTGGAATTTAGTTCTTTGAAAATCCTTTGAAATATTTGAAAATATTACAAAGTTCTCTGCAGTCTCTTGGAGTTTTTGTGATGTCTTGAAATTCTTGGGCATCTTTCGAAATAATTAAAATCATAAATATCCTTTGTTATTCGTTTAATTCCTTCATATCTCTTGAAACTGTTAAAATCCCTCGAAATAAAATTTTATGCATTCCCTAAAGTTCTCCAGAAATTTGCTAAAACACCTTAAAATCCCTTGAAATTGTTGGTAATCGCAAAAAATTGAAATTCCTTGAATTACCTTAAAATCTTCCGAAACATTTGGAATCACTAGGAAAACCTTAAAATTTCATTCTCTAGAATTTAGTTTTCTCCAAATCCTTGGAAATCTTTGGAAATATTACAAAATTCTTTGAAATCCCTTGGAATTTTTGGAATGTCTTAAAATCGTTGGTCATCCTTCAAAATAACTTAATATCCTAAAAGTCCTTTGAAATTCGTTTAATTCCTTCATATCTCTTGAAATTGTTGAAATTCCTTGAAAAAAAAATTTCATGTATTCCCTAAAGCTCTCCAGAAATTCGTTAAAATACACTCAGAGAAATTTCCTCTTCACTATAAAGTCGGTCCTCTAATCGTTAAAGTAGGATACTTTAAAAGCAAAATCGTTTCACTTTTCATCGTTTTTTATTTTACTTATCGCTTCACTTCATCTTTAGGAGACCATCAATTATTTTATGGCATATGTACGTCCCATTTTAACCGTTAAACTGCGCATCCTACGCGTTAAAGTAGAATCGCTTATCGTTGAAACGAT
>JAUMHM010000087.1:6573259-6587649 GCA_032362435.1 Melikaiella ostensackeni | reverse complement strand
TGCCTCTAAATATTTTCTGGTAGGAGGCATAGTTTGTATTTTAAGTATAGAAAATAGTATTGGAATATTTTTATTCTTATTTTTGAGCCAAACGACGCGTGATAAGAAAAAAATAGTCAAAAAAGTAGAATTTGTGCTTTAACAAATTTATGAATTTGTACATGAAGAACATATAACACCGAGCGGATTCTGAAGGCAAAAACTCGTTTTTGTTAGAATTCTTACAGCTTTTGATTTTAAATTAAATTCCTCAGACTATTCTTAGTATTATAAATAAGAAAAATCATGTTTCATAAGCATGTTGCCAAAAAAAGTCTATTAAACCTAAAACCTCGCTAGTACCTATTACATGATCAAGATCTCATTTAGATACTTCCTGATGATAAGTTTCCACTCATTTTTGTATGAGTGGTTCTTAATAAAAAAAAATCGAATACCTTTTTTCATGTGTCGTGATATTCTATCAAGTGATGATCATTTAAGGCTTCTTATTATTTCATCTATTTACTTCATGAAAGGAATGTAAAGAAATTCTGTTTGGATTTGATAGAGGTATGGCATAAAAACTTTTTCGGAATTGGATGAAAATGAGAATTCCTCTTAAAATTATAGGAAATCTAGAAATTCGTTTGAACTTGTAACAAAATTTGATTGAATTTTTAAAAAGTATATGTGCAAATTCCCAAAAAGAAATCACTGAAAAATTATGTAGGAGTTCTATGTAAACGACAAAAAATTTGCTTCGAAATTCCTCAGTTTTTATTCGCGATGAATTCCTATTAGGTAGTGTCTACGTCTACCTAAAAAAATGCGGCTTTTCGTACTGAAATTTCAGTAAAGATAGTCCCTTTTCCAGATCCCACTATTCGTACCGAAAAAATCCGGCTATTTGCACCAACATCACGGTACGCGTAGCGTACTTTTATAATTTGCACATAACTTTTTTGAATATGTAATCTGAAATGGCTGGCAGATAAGCATCGAAATTCTGACAAATATCCCAAAATCACAATGGATAATTCTGATATTCTTTAGCAATTGTCAAGGAATCTAATAAGAAATTGTATGGAATTTCTATGAAATTTACGACAAGTCCATATAATAATTCCACAAAATTCTGTTTGCTTCAGCAATTCATTATTGAATCCAAAGAAATTCTGTAAATATTCCGTACAAACTTCAGGGAGCGTCCATTAATTACGTAAGGCTTTTTCTGAAATTCCTTTAAATCTCTTCAAATATTCGAAGTCCAATTAAAACACCCTGACATCCTTCAAATTTCGTGAAAATACTTCAGCATCTCTAAAAATCCTTAAAAATCCTCCGAAATCCCATGTCTTCTTTTTAAATATTTCAAAATGTCTTGAAACCCCTGAAAAACTCTTAGAATCCCTGGAAATCCTTAAAATATTTTTTATTCCACAGGAATCGTTCCTAACTCCTTAAGATTTCCTCAAAATCTCTTGGAATCTGATTAAACTGCTTGAAGTCCCTCCAAATCTTCTAAGATCCTCTGAAAAAATTAAGATTTTCTCTGAAATTGTAGTAGGTAATCTCTTCAAATCCTTGAAATCTTTTAACATCACTTGAAGTCTATGAAAGCTCTCGCAATTTTTTGAAATCGTTTGAGATACCCTAAAGCTTTTGTAATTCCTTAAAATCCCATGAAATCCCTAAAAAGTTTCGGAAATCTCGAGAGGGTACGTCCATTAATTACGTGAGAATTATTTCTGAAATTTTAGAACTCTTCCATCCTAATTGTGAGCCCCCTCCGTTTCTCGCGTAAGATTTTATTTTTTTACTTAATATATCAAAAATACATCAACTATTTTCACTGTTAAAGGGACATTAAAAGATGTCAATGGTTTTCAAAAGATTTGACAGAATTTCAGTGATTTGAAAGGATTACAGCAGATTTTAAGAGATTTTAAAGCATTTCAAAGGACTACGAAGTATTTCGAAGAATTATGAAAATTAGACGGAATTTAACGGGATTCCCAAAGCTTTTCAGGGATTTCATGAGATCTCAAGAGATTTTGAAAGTTTCAGGCTATTTTAGACGATTCCGAGGGATTACGTGAGGTTTGACAGGATTCAAGTGATTTTAAAAGATTTCAAGAAATTCAAGAAATGTTTTAAAAGAAATCACGGGATTTCTGAGGATATTAAAGGATACCAAGGAATTTTAAGAGATTTAAAAATATTTCAAAAGGAATCACGGGCTTTCAAAGGATTTCAAAGGATTTCTGGGGATTTTAAGAGATTTCGGAATATTCCAAAAGAAATCACGGAATTTCAAAGGATTTTAAAGCATTTCAAGAGATACCGAAGTATTTTCACGGATTTTAAAGGATTTCAAAAGATTGAATGGAATTTCCAAAGATTTCGGCATGTTTTGAAGAATTTAAAGGGGTTACGAGGAATTTTAGTGGCTTTTAGAAAATTTCAACGAATATTTCGAAGTTTTCAAAATCACTAGTAATCCTTTGGAATCCCTAAAAAATCTCTAAAAATCTTAAAAATCGGTTGAAATCCTTGCAATTTCGTGAAATATTTCGTAGTATTACGAGATCCCTTGAAATCTTTGAAATCCCTTAAAAATCGATTGACATCTTTTAAAAGCTGTTGATATTCTTCGAAATCCTTTTAAATCCTTCATAATATTCGGAAATCCTTAGAAATTTCATTAAATCTTTTGAAAGCTTACGAATTCCTCTAAAATCCGTGGATGTACTTCGGAAAGATTTCAATGAATTGGAAAGGGATTTTACAGATTTGAAGGAATCTAGTGATACTTCAAAATATGTATAATATGAAAATAATTTTACATGAGAATTCAATTAATGAACATTTCAATCCATACATTTTCTTTTTTGAAGTCAATTTTTTTTAAATGGGTCGCTGTTTTTTTCAACTGTTCTTATAAATAACTGTTGTTCAACTGTTTGAATGAAAATTCGGCTTTTCGGATTAAAACTTCAAGTATTTTGTTAAATGAAAGGAACTATTTGGTTGGAAATCTACTTTTTTGTTGCGAAATTCATATTTAGTTAAAAGTTCAACTGTTTTGTAGAAAATTTGTCATTCTGGCTTGAAGCTTTAATAATTTGGTTAAAATTATTTTTCTCTCTTGTCTGCAAAATGTTACTTGGTTAAAAATTCTACCCTTTTGTTAAATTTCGTCTTCTTGGTTTTAAAACTCATTTATTTTTGTAGAAATTCCTTCTAATCGCCTTTTTGGTTGAAAATTCAACTGTTTGGTTGAAAAATAACCTATTTTGATTGAGGATTTAACTATTTTCTTAACATTCGTTGAAAACTGAACTATTTGGCTGTAAATTCATGTATTTTGTTAATAATTCGCATTTTCTAGTAGAAAATTAATCTTTTTGGTTGAAAAATCAACTACTCAGTTGAAAGTTGAACTCTTTTATTAAAAATTCATTTCTGTATTTCGAAATTCATCATTTTAGTTAAAAGATCATCTCTTTGGTTAAAAATTCGTCTTTTTGGTTGCAAATTCGACTGCTTCGTTAAAGCTTTGTCGTTTTGTGTTGAAAATTTGACTATTTTATTGAAAACTGCACTATTTGCTTTGAAAATTTATCTCTTGTTGAAATTGAATTATTTTGTTGAAAATTTGACAATTTTCTCAAAAAGTCATTTTTTAACGGTTGAAAATACGTCTTTTTGATCGCCAGTTCAAGTTTTTTCTTTAAAATTCGTATTTTTGGGTTGAAAATTCAACTGCTTTGTAGAAAATTCATCTTTTTGTCTTGAAACTTCAACAGTTTGATTGAAATTGTTTTTCTTTCTTGACTAAAAAATCTCTCTGAGTTGAGAATTTTATTTTTTTGTCAAATTTCTTCTTTTTTGTCTAAAACTTCATCTGTTTTAGTTGAAATTTCTTCAAATCATCTTCTTTGATTGAAAGTTCAAATTTTTGGTTGTAAATTAATCTGTTTTGGCAGAAAGTTGAACTACTTTGTAAGAATTCATTTTTTTTGTTGGCAAGTTGTCTTTTCTAGTAGAAAATTAATCTTTCTGCTCGAAAATTCTTTTTTTTTGGTTGGAAATTCAATTACTTATTCAAAAGTTGAACTCCTTCGTTAATTTTTTTCTTTGTTTGCAGATTCATCATTTTAGAATTGATAATTCCATTTTCGCCCTGTTTTCATCATTTTATACGATTAATGTAAATAGGCTTAAAATATAAACTAAGTATATCCCTGAATTCGCAACTGTATAGTTTATTTCCTTGGAAATTTATCAAAGTGCCTGGGAAAATGAAAATAAAAACGATCAAATTTGGTTTTTTTATTTTCCAGGAATTTCATATCTGTCATGTATTTTACAATGTAAAATACTCAAGTTTATTTATCTTCATCAATATTGAATTGTTCATTTATGAATAATCGAATAATGTACAAAAAATACTGCTAATTTTTTCTGCAATATGTAAATATTTTAGAACAATCTATTTCATTATTGAGACGTCTGTATGCAGTAAAATTTTCATAACGTACATGCATAAATGGAAATTAAATTTTTTATGCATCGTCTTAGTCGGACGAAACTTAATTTAATATCTTCGTAAAAATTCTTTCTCTATACTTGCATTTGAATATCACTTTTAGTTTTTTGAAAGCAAAATATAAATGAAAAGTAATATCTAAATAATTATGATAATACTGAGAATTTATTCAATAAGTGAGTTAAGCTTGACCTTTCTTATTTGATTATTTATTATTCATTTCAAATTTATTACAAAGAAATCACATTGTTAAGATATTTGTAATTGAGTTAATTGAAAGTATGTCGTATTCGAATAAAAATTTAGTTTAATCGGAAAAATAATTCAGTATGTTAAACATGTATAGGGCTAGAAATACATTTCACTCTAAATAATATGCCAATCAAATAAAACAGCAATGAAAATTATCACAAAATAAAGCTAACAGTAATAAAAAGTCATTCAAACTGAAAAGTTTTTATATTTAGGCCTACAAATTGAATAATGTAAGGCCTTTAATATTTTACAACCTAAAAATTGAAACCTTAAAATCAACAAATAGGGATAAATTGTGATTTACTCTAAGTTTAATTTCTCTAACTTGAATCTTACAGATATGGTTAAAATTTGACAAATTTTTATTTTTATGTTTCTAGACAATTTGATAAATTTTTGAGGAAATTAACTATACAATTGTAATCACAGGGATGTACTAAATTTATATTTTAAACCTCTGTACATTAGTCACGTGAAACAATGAAGACAGGGTGAAAATGGATTTATCATACTTACTTTACACGGTTTTCTTATTTGATTTAAATATACCCGCGCAGTGCGTCTACACGTGGGCGGTATATTCCAAGCGCGCGGCGGAACTAATCCGCTAGGGTGCGTTGGTGTCGTTTTTTTCTCGCCAGTAAACTCATCGACTGAAAATAGAAGAGGAGGGGCAGCAGCAAACGGTAATTCGTAGTATGTTTGCATTGTTAGTCGCCGAATAAAGGTGCGTGAAATTTCAAAGGCTGTAAGCTGTAGACGAAATCTATATCCACCACTATACACCCGAGACAAAGCAGCAGTCAAAGCAGCGAGTTCTGCCTGGTGAAAGTGCGCCAAGGAAGGCAACGGTTATTTTGTCAGCTGAGAAGGTGACGGCCACAGTATTTTGGAATTCCCAAGGAATTATCTTCATTGATTACTTGCAGAGAGGTGAAACTATAACAGGGATGTAATTTGCATCATAATTGGAGAATTTGGAAGCCAAGCTACAAAAAAGCGCCTACGATTGTTGCACATAAAAGTTCTATTTCATTACGACCACGCACCGGCTCACACCTCCGCAATCGCAATAGCAAGAATACATGAGCTGGGCTTCGTACATGTGGCAAGTGACTAGGAGTTTTCGATAGCCACAGAACCTTCCAAAATGTCTAAAATTGAAGCTTGTCAATTCTTCTTTCGACCCCATAAATGCGTATTTTGCAGACCTCGAGAAATCTAACATTTATGAAGGGATGAAAGAATTGGTATCTCGCTGGTCTGAGTGTGCAGCCCTGAAGGAGACTATGTTGAGGAAGAAAGGCAAACTGTTCAAAAGAAAAATATTTTGTACCTGCTTTTAACCAAACTTATCAAGCAAACCTCCTATGATTTCCCAGATGTTTTCCTAGATCAATCCCATTCCAAATTTTTTAAACCCGGGTAGACTAATCTTTATCTCCTCGAGCAAAAAGCGTCCCTTATCACAAGATAAGTAGTAGCTCGGGGACCCTGACCTCTCTCTTTATAAAATGTAAGCCTCTCGGCTTTTTTCTCTTCACCTTCTTTCTCTTGTCTATCCTGACGACCCTGCCCACTCGAATTGGTGCTCCACCTTCAGTTTCGTTTCATTCTCATCCGCAAACAGAAATCCTGACTGTCCCACGAAGTTCGTTACTTTTTCTAAGTCCCTCGCAAAGCCCAGAAGAAACGAGAGTCGAGTTAGGAATCATAAGTTTCTCCGAACCCAATGGCCAATCAGAAACACTGCCTTGCTTTATAGTTCTAGAGGGAAAGAGTGAAAGATGAAGATTCGATGAAACGCGATATCCCTAGGGAGATATATTTTCTGGCGAAAAATAAATTTTCACTCCCTTTCTCTATTTATCTTTATAGAGGACGCATTGTTATAGCGATATATTTCCTACACTAACTACCTCAGGTGCAACTCACCTCTCGTAAAACTTAAGCCAAGCTTAAGCCCCGACTTAGTCTGATTTATCGTTTTTCAAATACGCTTATGTGGACTTTGAAGTTTCGCAATCTTAATTTTAATTAATCCTCTAAAGTGCTAATTTGATCTCAATTCTTGATCTTAAATCCTCCAGTAATCGGGTTTCAGACTTGTTATTCATTATTGAGACAGTTATCCACGAACTTGTGAGATGGTTATCTACTTTTCATTTATTATCAAAATGAAGCTTGGAATATAAGAATATGAGATTTAAGTTTTGTTAATTTGATGGCAGAAAATATTTAACTGAGAGATACATTTAGTGCGAAATGAAATACTAATTGCTATAAGGAAAGATGAAGCGAGTTAAAATAATTATGATAAACGTGCGACTTCAAGATAATTTATCAAGTGAGTGTTTAATTAACAAGGATACAACCAAGTTATGTACATTTATATTTCTCTTAAGTCAAGATTCCAGGTATGATAATACTATAAATTAGAGAGCTCAATAAATTCAGACGTTCGTATAAGGAAACGTTTATTAATTACGTAAGGACGTTTTTTGGAATTTGAGTCCCTCTCCCCCCCACCCTATTTTAAGGATTCGTAAGATTTTTGTGACCCCCTTCCCTTCTCAAGTAAGATTTTACATTTTTACCTAATGTATTAACCATATAACAATTTTTTTGCTGTAAGCGAGACTTCAAGGGATTACACGAGTTTTAGGGTATTTTACAAGATTTTAAGGGACTGGAATGGACTTAGTTCTTTCAGATTCTATAGGATTTTATGGGATTCCAAGATACCGAAGGATTTCGACGAATTTTGAGGAATTTTAAGGAATTGAGAACGACTTCCAGAATTACAAAGGATTTTGAGGGATTTCAAGGGATTCTGAGAGATTACAAAGGATTCCAAGGTATATCCACGGATTTTAGAGGATTTTAGAGGAACTCAAGAAAAACGAAAGTATTTTCACGAATTTTGAAGAATGTCAAGGAATTTTAATTTGATTCCAAATATTTGCAGAAATTTGATACGATTTTAAAAGATTTTCAAAGACTTCAGAGGATTTTTAGGGATTTTAAGGGGTTTTGAGAGATTAAAAGCGGTTTCAACGATTTCACTAGATTTCAAAGGTATTTAAGTAATTTCAAAATGTTTCAAAGTATATCTACGGACTTCGAGGAATTTGAATGGATTTTAAAATATCTTAATAGATTCCAAGAGATACAGAAAGATTCCCTTGGATTTATCAGATTTAAATGAATTTTAAAGAAACTTCAAAGTTTATAAGCGATCTCGTAAGATTTCGAAATATTTCATGAAATTTCAAGGATTTTATCCGATTTATAGAGATTTTAAGGGATTTCCGCAGATTTTAAAGGATTATAAGGGATTTTGAAAATTTAAATCGATTTTAAGGATTTTAAAAAATTTCCCTTAATCTCTAAGAATTTAAAAGGATTTCCACAGCTTTTAAAGAATTTCAAGAGATTTCCAGGAAGAGAAAGATTTCAAAGGATTTTGAAGGACCTTGAGGAAATTTGAGGGATTCTTAGAGATTACAGCAGTTTCAACGATTTCGCGGTATTTTAAAGGATTCTAAGAGGCTTCAAAAGACTCCAAAGTATATCCATGAATTTTACAGGATTTCGTAAGATCTAAAAAGTATAACAGAATTCCTAAGGATTTCCGAATGTTATGAAGGATTTCAAGGGATTTCGAGAAATGTTAATGGCTTTTGAAAGATTTTAATAGATTTTCAAATACTTTAATGGATTTTAAGAGATTCCAAAAGATTCCCACGGATTTAAAATATTTTAGTAAATTTTAAGAACTTTAGAAAGATTTTGAGGAATCTTCTAATATTTCGAAATTTTTCACGTAATGTCAAGGATTTTAACTGCTTTTTAAAGATTCCAAGTGATGCGCGCGGATTTTGAAGGATTATAAAAGATTTTGATAGGATTTTGTGAGATTTTAAAAGATCTAATGGAATTTCAAAAGATTTTCGAATATTATAAAAGATTCCAAGGGAATTCGAAGAATTTTAACGGCTTTTAAAAGATTCCAATGGATTTTGAAATATCTTAATGGATTTTAAGAGATACGGAAAGATTCTCAAGGATTTCATATGATTTTGAAGGATTTCAAGAGATAACAAATTATTTTCACCAATTTTGGAGGATTGCGTTAGATTTCAAGAGACCTTATGGAATTTCAAAGGATTTCCGAATATTAGAGATGATTTTAAGGAATTTCGAGAAATTATAACGTCTCTTAAGAGATTTTCATGGATTTTCAAATATTTTAATGGATTTTAAGAAATTCGGAAAGATTTCCACGGATTTCAAAGGATTCTGAAGTTTTTTAAGAGATTCAAAAATAATTTGACCAATTTTGAAGGATTTCGTGAGATTTCAAAGAATTTAGTGGAATTCCAGAAGACTTCCGTATATTATAGATTTTGAGGAATTTCGAGGAATTCTAACGGCTTTTAAAAGATTTCGATGGATTTTTAAATATTTGAACGGATTTTAAGAGATTCAAGAGGATTTCCACGGATTTAGAATATTTTAATGAAGTTTGAAGGGATTTAAAGATTTTAAAGGATCTTGTAATATTTTGAAATATTTCACGTAACTTCAAGGACTTTACCCGTTTTTTAGAGATTTCAAAGGATTTCCATGGTTTTCAAAGGACTATAAGGGATTTTTGAGAGATTTTGGATATTTTAAGCGATTTTAATGATTTCAAAAGATTTCACAGAATATCAAAGAATTTTGAGGAATTTCCAGTTTTTTAAAACTTCAAAACATTTTAAGAGATTTTAAAATATTTCAAAATAAGTCTAGGGATTTCAAAGTATCTTTAAGAATTTTAAGAGATAACAAATTATTTTGACCAGTTTTGAAGGATTACGTTAGATTTCAAGAGACTTAATGGAATTTTAAAGGATTTCCGAATATTATAGATGATTTTGAGGGATTTCGAGAAATTTCAACGGCTCTTGAAAGATTTTTATGATCTTTCAAATATTTTTATGGATTTTAAGAAATTAGGAAAGATTTTCACGGATCTCAAAGGGTTTCAAGAGATACCAAAATAATTTCACCAATTTTGAAGGATTTCGTGAGATTTCAAAGGATTTAACGGAATTTCAAAAGATTTCTAAATATTATAAAAGATTTCAAGGGATTTCGAGGAATTTCAACGGCTTTTAAAAGAATTTTTGGGGATTTTTAAATATTTAAATGGATTTTAAGAGATTCGAGAAGATTCTCACTGACTGAAAATATTTCAATGAAGTTTAAAGGGATTATAAGGGATTTTTGAGAGATTTTGAATATTTTAAGCGATTTAAATGATTTCTAAAGATTTCACAGAATATCAAAGAATTTTAAGGAACTTCCACTTTTTTTAAAACTTCAAAGCATTTTAAGAGATTTCAAAATATTTCAAAAGAAATCGAGGGATTTCAAAGGATCTTCGAGGATTTCAAAAGATACCAAATTATTTTCACAAATTTCGAAGAATGTCAGCGGATTTTAATTGGCTTTCGAAGATTTGAAGGGATTTGGAAGAATTTTATACGATTTCAGAAGATTACACAGGATTTCAAAAGATTTCGAAGGATTTTAAGGGATTGCAAGATATTTTTTGAGATTTAAAGCTGTTTGGATGATTTCATGGGATTTCTAAGGATCTTAAGAAACTTTCAAGGTTTCATGGAATTTCAAAAGTTTGCAAAGATTTCTATGGATTCTATGAGATTTCATTAAATTTGTACACCAGATTTCCAGAATGATTAACTCCTCGATCCTATACTTAAAGGGTGTCAAGGCAAAAGTGTAAAGTGCTGAAAAAATAATTGTTCAGGAGGACAAAAAAAAAAGTTCTAATAATTTGAATTATCAAAAAAAAAGTGAAAGTACTTTCGAGAGCTGATGGAACTTTATAGTTCTATAAAAAAAATGTTGGAAAAAATTCATTCTTTCGGAGAAAAACATCGTCAAAAATCGTCTGCGGTCATAACCGTATAAGTGCCATGAATTTTTTAATTATTTTTTTAGGCTCCATCTAACACAAAACGGATCCGTGAAACACAAGAAACATTTTACGAGATGAATAGAAGGCTCAAAATTAAAAAATTAATTTCATAAAATCGTTAACATAAAATGAAATATGATTTTTCATCACAAATTTTTCAATTTTTCAAAACTTTCAAAGAAATTGTTTCGTCCTAAAATCATTGAAAAACTGATAGCGCAAAAAGTGACTGATGATTTGTCAAGAAAAAATATTGAGTTTTAAATTGTTTAACACAGCTTTTTGATGAACTTAATTGGTGACGTAGTATAAATAAACAATCACATGGAATACAATTTATATTCATACCATATAACAAATTGGATGGAGCAAAAAATTTTTCAATACATAGAATTTATGTAATTTTTTCCGCAGAATCGAATGGCACTATTTGCTTTTTCCATAGCTCGCATATTCAAACAATTTGGTTAAACAAAAATTGTTTAACAGTTTTTAAAATCCAATTCTTTGAGCGAAATTTTTTACCACAGTGTACGTTGGAATTTTAGAGAATTTTTGAGCCAATAAAACGTGTTTTGCAAAAAGTGGCACTTATATGGTTATGCCGTGACACCCTTTATTTATTGGACGTACGAAATATGAAACATTCCACAAATAAAAAAGAAATAAAACTAATAATGATATGATACTAGCCAAAATTCCAGCTTTCGTCATGTCTATATGAAATTTGATAAAGAAGGTTTTGAGGTCGCTGATTTCGATTTTGACGTCAAAAGTTACAAATTCAAAATGGCGGATACAATCCGACAACCAAATTTTTAATTTTTTACAGATTTGCCTAAAATTTGGTACAAGAGAGTTTTTCAGGATGCTGATTTCGATTTTGACGCGAAATGCTACAAATGAAAAAACCAATATGGCGGATCCAATATGTCTGCCAAAATTTTAAAATTTTTTCAGATTTGCCTGAAACTTGGTACAAGGGGGTTTTTGAAACTGCTGATTTCGTTTTTGATATCAGAAGTTACAAATTCAAAATGGCGGATACAATCTGGCAAACAATTTTCTAATTTTGTACAAATTTGCCTAAAATTTGGTACAAGAGGGTTTTTGAGGAAGCTTATTTCGATTTTGACGCTAAATGTTACAAATAAAGAACCCAATATGGCGGATCCATTATGTCTGCCAAAATTTTAAAATTTTTTCAGATTTGCCTAAAACTTGGTACAAGAGGGTTTTCGAGACTGCTGATTTCGTTTTTGATATCAAAAGTTACAAATTCAAAATGGCGGATACAATCTGGCAACCAAATTTTTAATTTTTTACAGATTTGCCTAAAGTTTGGTACAAGAGAGTTTTTGAGGATGCTAATTTTGATTTTGACGTGAAATGTTACTGATAGAAAATTCAATATGGCAGATCCAATACAGCAGCCAAAACTTGAAAATTTCTGCAGATTTGCCTGAAATTTGGCACGAGGGGGTTTTTGAGGATGCTGATTTCGATTTTGACGTGAAATGTTACAAATAGAAAATCCAATATGGCGGATCCAATACAGCAGCTAAAAATTGAAAATTCCCGCAGATTTGCCGGAAACTTGGTACAAGGGGGTTTTTGAGATCGCTGATCTCGTTTTTGGTATCAAAAGTTACAAATTTAAAATGGCGGATCCAATATGGCAACCAAAATTTTTTATTAATTACACATTTGCGTAAAATTTGGTAGGAGGGTTTTTTTTAGGATTTTGATTTTGATTTTAACGTGAATGTTACAAATAAAAAATCCAATATGACAGATCCAATATGGCTGCCAAAATTTAAAAAAAAATTCATAATAGCCTGAAACTTGGTACGAGAGGATTTTTGAGGTTGCTAATTTCGCTTTTAGTTTCAAAAGTTACAAATTTAAAATGGCGGATACAATATGGCAACTAAAATTTTTAATTTTGTACAGATTCGCCTGAAACTTGGTACAAGGGCGTTTTTGAGGATGCTGATTTCGATTTGGACGTGAACTGTTGCAAATAAAAAATGGCGGATTCAATATGGCTGCCAAAATTTTAAAGTTTTTGCAGATTTGCTCGAAATTAGGTTCAAGGGGTTTTTTGAGGTCTCTGATTTTGTTTTTCATCAAATGTTACAAATTCATAATGGCAGATCCAATATGGCAACAAAAATTTTAATTTTATACAGATTTACCTCAAATTTGGTGCAAGGTGGTTTTTTAGGATGCTAATTCCGATTTCGACGTAAAATGTTACGAATTGAAAATGACAGATCCTATATAGCTGCCAGAATTTTTAAGCTTTCTCAGATTTGCCTAAAACTTGTTACAAGGGGGTTTTTGAGGTCTCTGCTTTCGTTTTTGTTATCGAAAGTTACAAATTCAAAACGGCGGGTAAAATCTGGCAACCGAATTTTTTAATTTTTCAGAGAATTGCCTGAAGTTTGGTACACTGGGGTTTTCGAGAATGCCGACTTCAATTTTGACGTGAAATGTTGCAAATCGAAGATGGCGGATCCAATATGGCTGCCAATTTTTTTAAGTTTTTCCAGATTTACTTCAAATTTGGTAGAATGGGGTTTCTAAGGTCGCTGATTTAGTTTTAGATGTCGAAAGCTAAAAATTAAAAATAGCGGATCCAATATGGCGGCTAAAATTTTCAAATTTTTACAGATTTGCCCAAAACATGGTACGATGATCTTTTCAAGAAAGCTGACTTAAATCCTGACGTAAAATGTTATAAATTAAAAATGGCGGATCCAATATGGTGGCCAAAATTTTTTAATTCATTCAAATTCGCCTAAAACTTGTTACAAGGGGGTTTCTGAGGTCGCTGATTTCGATGTCGATATCACATGTAACAAGCACTAAATAGCGGATTTAATATGAGGGCCAAAATTTTTAAGTTTTCACAGATTTGCTTCAATTCGGTACAAGGGGGTTTTTGAAGTCGCTGATTTTGACTTCGACGTCCATAGTCACGAATTCAAAATGGCGGGTTCAATATGGCGGCTAAAATTTTAGACTGTCTGCAGATTTGCCTTCAACTTGGTACAAGGGGACTTATGAGATCGCCGATTTATCATTTGTCGTTAAAAGTTATTACTTCAAAATCGCGGATCCAATATGGGAGATGAAATTACGAAAATTTGGAATATTTTAATGAATCTCTGTGAGAATTATTTAAAATACTTAGATTATCCAAGCGCAGTTAATTTGAACGCCTGCAGTCAGCCTATAAAAATGCTAGTATCTTACTACGTGGAGCCTCTTGTGTCATGGAGCCTCTTCGCATGGGGATTTCTAAAACTCTTTTTCGAGTCTGTAAAAATTGACTAGTGACCAATCAATTTTTCCCTCGACCTGGAGCCTCTTCCTTGAGAGGTCACTAGCCTATTTTGGAGGGACCAACAATTTAAGGTGGGTTCCGAGCCACTAAAGCCCCGGTTAAAGTACATAGAAAAATTCCCATTGGTACCGGCACAGGGATTGTACCCCAGGCCTCCACTTCGGGAGCCTTCTTGTTTCAGCTCATCTACTTTATGAAAAATAAGTCTTTCACCAAAAACTTAAAAGTTGGCTTTTGACCACTTTCCGATGTCTCTC
>JAUMHM010000087.1:6549868-6573159 GCA_032362435.1 Melikaiella ostensackeni | reverse complement strand
TCCCCTTCCCCTCAAAAAGTCTTACGTAATTGATGGATGCTGCCTAATGAAATCATTCCTTTTTATGGAAATATAGAGATGATTGGAGAAGATATCGACGCCTCTATTCTAGACGGCTCCACGACGCGTTTAGGCGGTGTACAGCGCCACGTCGCGTTTGGTCGTTGTACAGCTCTCCGTCTCGTTTCTTCGCTGTATAGCTCCAAGTTCTGTGTACAAGCATAGGATCTGGAGCTGTATAACGACCAAACGCGACGGAGAGTTGTAAACCGACCAAACGCAACGTGGCGCTGTACACCGCCTAAGCACGACATGGAGCAATATGGAATGGAGGCGTCGATATATGAAATGGAGGCATCGATATATGAAATCTAAGGACTCATAAGACTATCATGTTTTTAATTAAAGAGCAATAATAAGTGGAAATGTAAGAAGAATGAAAAGGATGGTACTCGAGAGAAAAATTTGAGTGGTGAGATTTAGTTGAGTCGAAACAACCACGTCTGTCATTAAAAGTGGACTGTTGAAGCCAGTTTCTGAGGCGAAAAGCGATCGAGGGGTGGGACTACTGGGACTGAGTCGAACAAACAAGGAGGTGCGTTTTCCGGATGGTGAATCCATTGCATTTCTAGTGGTTGGGAGAGTACAAGGCGACAATAAAGTCGACGCGAGCTTTGACGCCTCTGTTTGCTTACTCGGATCATCACTTGCTCTCCCTTTCCTCTCTCTCTTTCTCGCTATTTTCTCTTCCTACTCTATCCAGCTATTCTCTTTTTTGATTGAGTTACACAAATCAGTGGATTATTTTGATTAAAAAGACTGAAGCATACCCCGAGATCATTGATTTCATCCCTAGCGAAAGTTTCGGATGAGATTACATTCCGAATCATTTCAAAATCTGTATCCGAACCAATCCGAAAAAGGTCTCGATTTCGTTGTATCCAAATCGATTAAAAATTAATCCGACTCAATCCGATTTAATCAGAACACCCAATCCGAATCAATCCGAACCAATCTTTCAATCTGAATGAATCAGAATAAATCTGAACGCGAATTGATATATATTGAATTTTTAATCCGAATAAATCCGAGTTCGGATTCATTCGGATTAAAAATTTCGTTCGGGTTGATTTGGATTGAATCGGACTGTGTCGGGTTAAGTTTTAGCCAGTTGGGTTCGAAATGATTCGGAATGAATTCTTATTCGAAACTTCCACCAGGGAGGCTTTGAAGTTCCACACTTTTTTACCTTTTGATACATTTTTAGACAAGGCTACTTTTTTCAAAGTAAAGCTACTTTTTTGTACTTTTTTCAGTAAAGCATGATAAAAAATTGATCGTACTCAAAAATTTTAGTTTGTAAAAATAAAGCTTTGAGCTCGATCTCTGGATAATTCCTTTCTCCTTGCAAGGACATGACCAGAGATGGGATTTTTTTTCAATCTCATAATTTCCTATTCTAAAATTTCATTGGATGACCATTAATTTGCCAATGACTACCCGTTATCGGAAAAATCGGCCTTCTTCGAAATTTTGTTTCTGGATTGAAATTTTTATTTATCGAATTTCCATGTAGAATTATGCAAGTAAAAAGTTTTCAGCACTTGTTTCGAATACAAAATTCATCTGTTGAAAATTGAAGCAAATTAAAAATTGAATCGTCAACAGTTGAATTTTTAAGAGTTGTATTTTCAACAGTTAAATTTTTTGCGGATGATTTTTTAATAGTTAAATATTCAATTATTGAAAGTGGAAGAAAATTCAAAATTTAACTGTTGAAAAATCAATAAATTTTTTTTTCATTTGCCGCTATAGAAAATTTAACTGACTGAAATTCAATTTTCTTTAATTTTTATTATTTGAACTTTCAGCAATTGGAAATCCAAGAAAAAAAAGAATTTCACATTAAAAACGAGGATTAAAAATTTTATATTCAGATAAAATGAGATTTGAAAAAAGTTGATTTTTTCTAAAATATGTCGCCGTTTTTTTGTTGAATTTTCAACAGTCAACATTTCATTTACTTGATTAAAGGTTCATCATTTTAGTTGAATTTCGCCTTTTTGGCTTGAAAATTTGTTTTTTTGGTTGCAAGTTCGACTGTTTTGTTAAAAATTCTTTTCTGTACTTAGCAAATTCAACTATTTTGGTAGAAAAATGAACTATTCATTTGGAAATTACCTTTTGTGATGAACATTAATATTCTTGGTAGAAAATTAAATTATTTTGGTAAAAGATTTAACTATTTGGTTGAAAACTATACTATTAATTTGAAAATTTGATTGCTTGGTAGAAAATTAAGTTTTTTTTTAAATATTCTCGGGTTAATAACTCAGCTGTTATGTAGACAGTTCGTCTTTTTGACCTCGAAATTCAACAATTTTGTTGAAAATTCATGTATTTTGTTGAAAAATAGCATTTAATTTGGTTGAAAATTAAATTCTTGCATCTGAAAATGTTACGATTCATTCCTTTTTTGGTTGAAAATTTATCCTTCACAAGTTGAAAATTCAACTATTAGGTGGAAAATTCGCCTGTTTTCTTGAAAATTCATATTTTCGGTTGAAGGTTCAACTATTTTGTTGAAAATTCGTCTTTTTGGTAGAACATTAATCTTCTTTGTAGAAAATTGGTCTTTCTGGTTTGAAGCTCTAACAATTTGGTTGAAATTGTTCTTCTTACTTGACTGAAAATTTTTTTTTGTTGAAATTTCGAATCATTTGTTTAATTTCGCCTTTTTTTGAATTCAACTATTTTTCATTCGAATTAAAAATCTTTTTTTTGTTGCAAATTCGACTAATTTGTGGAAAGTTAAACTACTTTGTCAAAAAGTTTAGAAGGCTATTTTTTAAATACTGTTTTATTTTTAAGGTTACTCTTTTCTTCAAAAAGATACTTTTTCTCAACTTTCTGTAGTTGCATAGAATGTCTAGACTCTAATATTTTTATTTTTGTATTTTTGTATTTTTTTATTTTTCAAACATATTAAAAATACATATATATTTATTAAAATATGCTTGAAAATTAAAAAGAGTCAATTGTTGAAAGTATTTTTAAAAATTAAAAATTTGCCACCGGGGCAAATGCGATGGCCCCATGAGGGCCCCTCATGACCTGAGGGCAATCCAACTCCATTTTACCGCACGAGAAGTACTATAAAAGTGATATTTCTCTTTCGATTGATAAAAGAGATTTTTTAAGACGATTCTTTCTTTCCTTTAGTTTTTTTACTTTCCGACGCAATGAGGATCACGTGGAAAATCTCAAGATGATCTCATAGAATTACATCATCAAATTGATAACATTTGTAATTGAACTATAAGCTCGTTATTTGAATGATTCGTAAATTTATAAGTCCGTGTTAAAACAGCCCACTTTTTCGCTTCTCAGTAAGGGTCAACTTCATACAGAATTCAGTATGAAGTTGCGGATAAAGTTCCGAATAGCCCTTACATTCGACTTTTTTGATACTCCGTATACTTATGTATTCTGATGCACCGATTACGAAAATCATAGTGAAAATTGACGAAAATTTGATTTTCATGGTGAAAACCATAAATTCAATATCCCGTAACCACTGAAGTGTCTTATCTCGATCTTAAAAAATGAAACTCAAATTAAAAATGTTGTGTTGATGATTCATCCTGATGGTAGATTTAGAACCTCCAAAAAAAACGAAAAACTAAGAAAGAGAAATTTCAGAACGAAACCCCTGCACTCACTTTTTCTATCATATAATCGCTTCAGTTCAGTCGACCTGAATATAATAAGAACGCGTAATAAACTTACTCCTGAAGTACCGTCAGCGCGGACGGTGAAGAAAGGCCTATCAATTACTCCACTCAAGCCTGTTACACCTACTAAATTTTATAAGCAATTTTCTCAGAAACTATTACTCCTGAAGGAAAAGTATCGAAAATGAGAAATGCATATTTTAAATGGGTGTATAACTTTTGTCTGAAAACTTTTACGAAATTTTCTCTAATTACCGAGATAAATTCGAAAAACCATGACTTCCATGGATTTTCCATCATTTTCGCCATGAAATTCAAACTCGCGCCAATTAGCACTTCCATTTTCGTTATCATCGCGTCAAAATACGTCTGTATGCTAAGGTTGAAAAAAATCGAAGGTAAAAAGATGCATACGTTTTCGGCAGGGGCTAGGCGTTAAATTGTCATCTTTATCATCAAATATCTCGAAAAATTCTACTCGTGCAAAAAAAATGGACGAAATATAAAATGTGTATTTTTAGTAAGTCTACAACTTTTTTTTACATCATTTTTCGAAATTTTTAATCATTCTCGAGATAAACGTGAAAAACCAAGATTTTTATGGGGTTTTCATGGTTTTCACCATGAAAATCGAATTTTTGCTAATCTTCACTATTTTTACTAAAATCCTATGATTCTTCACAGAAAATTCTATGGAAATCAAAGTAGAATGCCACTTGAATCTCTCATGAATTCGACTGAAATCCTTGCCCGTTCAGAGTACTTGTAAGAAAACTTGGAATAAATAAAAATCGATTTTATTAAAATTCTTAATAACATTTCTGCAATTTTGTCCAGTCTTTTGCTTCCTCATAGTTTGTAATGACCTAAATTTTCAAATCTACTTTTTTGACATATTTGGATTTAAATTGAGCCCAGGAACTCGCAAATGTAATTTTTAAAAAATGTGTTTGTGTGTCTAACTTTTTTCTGTTTATGATACCTTAAAAGTAAAAGATCTGTGATCATGAAATTTTGATGAATCGATTGATGTACAGATCTAATAAGATATTGAGTCAATCAAAAGTGTTTTTTTTTGCGTTTAGAAATTTAAAACAAAATTCAACTTGTTTATATGAGATAAGCGTTTTTGATATTCAAAATACATTAATACTATATCTGGTGTATTTGTTCGCGTCTGCAAAACGCATTGATCGACCTGTTGTTGAACCTTTTATGACCTACTGGTACCGCTTCGAAAAATTTCAAAAAATTTGTTTATTCTGTTTATATGAGGAAAACTTTTTTGATATGAAGAATACCGCAGTACCGTACTAATATACTAATTCTCGCCTATGAGTCGCGTCTAATGACTTATTGTAGAAACTTCCATGACCCGTTATGATCTAGAAATCCCGAACTATAAATTTAAGAAATATATATTTATCTTGTTTATATGACAAAAACTTTTTTATAAATGGGAATACCACAGTACTGTATATCGACGCCTCCATTCCATACTGCTCCACATCTTGTTTAGGATTTGTACAGTGCCACGTCGCTTTTGGTCCGTGTACAGCTTTCCTTCGCGTTTGGTCGCTGTATAGCTCGAAGTCCTGTATATAAGCACAGGACCTGGAGCTATACAGCGAACAAACGCGACGGAGAGCCTCGCACCGACCAAATGCAATATGGCGCTGTACACCGCCTAAACGCGACGTGGAGCTGTATGGAATAGAGGCGTCGATATGATGTATTTGTTCGCGCCTTTTCCACGCATCGATTAACCTAGTGAAGAACATTTGGTGATCTTTCGTGATCTGCCAATAAGGATTTATAAAATTCAAACAAGTTTTTATTTTATTTATATAAGGAAAACATATTAAATATTTGAAATATATTACTACTTTAACTTAAGAAGTGGTTTGCTGCAACAAGATACATTGACTGACCTTTTTATGGTCTCTAATTTTCTGGAAATAAGAATTCCGGTATGAGATAGAAACATCAAGTGGATAAAATAAGTCAATTTTTTTTTTATAGTAAAACCAAACCTTCCTCTATGAGGAAGCAAAGTGATCATATACTGAACACAAATTAATAATCCATAGTGAATACACCCACAATACTTCGCAGCAGTATCTTCTCTTTTATTAGATCAGAATTCTGTTCGGGTTACCTAAGAGAAAGGATATTTAATTTAAAGAAGAAATTGAAATTATGGAATCTATATTGAGTATCTACAATCCGTATTTCATAATTACAGAAATGTGATGACTTAAATCACTTCTCAGATAAACAAGACATAAACTGATATCCTATTTCTAGAAAAAGGAAACCCTCTAGTCTCTAGTGTTATTATAGCTCTCAAATTGTCCCTCTCGACGACAAAATAACAAGTGTCACCGACATCTCTTAATGGAGAAAAAAACTCCGGATGTAGTCACTCAATAAATTTCTGAAGTGCCTGTCATTTGAACTGCTTCTACTTCCTCATCAATAGACTCTTTCGATATTCCTCTGATATTTGATATCCACTCCTGACACCCCCAATGGACCCATCGCATATCATGTCTCCTCCCAAGCCCAGTCTGATTTTTCCATGCAATTTCTCCCCCAGAATATTCAACTTTCTCAATTTCCTTCAAAACTGTTCATTTTCCCTCAGCCGGACATTACTTGTTGTACATTTCCCCAGCTTTCACCCAGCTAAGAAATATGGAAAGGACCTTTTCAGTGGATAGGAGGGTGGTCATTCAATTCGCGTAGCGCCACTTTATTTCCAACATCCATGCTCTCGGCTCTTGAAAGGACCAAAGGACCCTGCATTCCAAATCGAAAGGACGATCAAGATTTTCTGGGCAAGTTGGTCCGAAAGGGAAGGACGGTCATCATTTATACACATGTGTACGTGAGTGTGTTGGAAGCTTTGGGGAAGCTGGACACGGTAATAATATCACTCACCGGAAATCTTTCCGGAGGCGGATGTACCGCAACTCCGAGATATGATTTCTCTTGGGCAAGAGGAGCGTCAGTCAAGTTACTGACGGAAGAGAGAGAACCAGTATTTATTACATAAACTATAGTCTTCTTGGAAAGAACATCACGTAGGGGGCAGGGTTATTGTTTCGAGCGGGTCAGTCTTCACCACGTGACAGGAATTCCTGACCGCGAACTTCCCCGATATAGAGCGATATAGACCTCCAACCATCCGATGCATACGCCTCATCTGAATATTCAACGTATCTCGTGGATGCGACAAGTTTCAGAACTTGGGGAACAAGTTTTCCGGAAATCTTTGTTTTTTGCTTTTTCTTTGCAAAGAATTTAAATTCCTGCGACACTCGGGTCTTGGACATCTCAAGATGTTGGAGAATTTTTAAGTTTTTTTTTTCAAATTATCGCTTCATATTTGCTCAATATTTTTCATGTCCATGATTACAGTTTTGATTGTAGTTGCAGGGTGTCTACTCTTCTGGAAAACCTGGAATTGTCAGGAAATTTTGATATACCTTGAAAAACCTGAATGTTATGGAACTTTTTCGAGCTGGCTAAATTGAAAAAAGTGTCGTATAAAATTAAATAACAATGATTTTTTTATTTGTAGAATAACTTTTATAGGACTGGATTCATAGTGATTTGAATCGAACTTCTTTATATCATTTTCACTATTCTCAGGATGACATCATTTATTCGAAGTATTAATATGATAAATATGCACTGAATCTTAAGTATGGAGATAAAATAAAGATTAGTTTCAATTATTATTCGAATTCACGTATTTTAGGCACAAATTGAAGAAATGATTAATTATGTTTTCAGTATCATTAATTTATTTAGTCATTCGATGGTGATAAAATATATTTGAGAATATTCTGTAATGATTTGTCAAATCTTCTAAAATAAGACAGTAATTAATTAGATAAAACATAAGATTAATTATCGACGGGGTAAGACGAATTCTCAACGAAAAATGTAGGAGTTGATACTTCGGCCAAGAAAGATCATTTTTTAACCAAACAGTTGCATTTTTAAACAAAAAAGATAAAATTTCTACGAAAAGCAATGAATTTTCAAACAAAAAAGATAAATTTCCAACTCAAACGATGAATCCTTAAGCAAAAAAATTAATTTTTCACAAAATGGTTACACTTTAAACCAAGCAGTTGAATTTTTAACCATAAAATATGAATTTCCAAACAAATATGTTATAGTTGATATTTCAAACAAAAAAAATAATTGTCAACAAAATAGTTGAATACTTAGCTAAAACAAATTAATTGTCAACCAAACAGTTGTCTTTTTAACCAAAAGGATAAATTTTTTATACAAAAAATACGAATCTTGAACCGAACAGTTGAATTTTAACTAAAAGAAGATATATTTTCAAAGAAAAAAATAACTAATTTCAAATAAAGAAGTTGAATTTCCAACCTGAAAATATGTATTTTCAAGAAAGTACTCAAATTTTCAAGCAAAAAGATTAATTTTCAACTTAAACGATGAGTCTTCAAATAAAAAATTAATTTTTAACAAACTCATCCAACTTTCAATCAAATAGTTGAATTTTCAACCCGAAAATATGTATTCTTTACGAAATAGTTAAATTTTCAACCAAATTTCAACTGAAAAAGATAAATTTTCAACCAAAAAAATGACTAATTGCAAACAAAGGGGTTGAATTTTAAACCAAAAAGATTAATTTTCATCTTAAACGATGAGTCTTCATCCAAAAAAATTAATTTTTAACAAAATAGTCCAACTTTCAACCAAATAGTTCAATTTTCAACAAAATAGCTGAATACTCAATTGAAAAAAAATTAACTATCCAAAAAAAAACAGTTGCCTTTCTAACCATAACGATCAAATTGCTACCAAAAAAGACAAGATTGCAACAAAATGCATAAATTTTCTACCAAATAGTTGAATTTCCAATTGAAGAAGATGAACTTTTCAACGAAAAAAGAACATATTCCCTATAAAAGAGTTGAATTTTCAACCCAAAAATATGTATTTTCAACAAAATAATTAAATTTTCAATCAAAAGGATAAATTTTCAACTTAGACGATGAGTGTTCAACCAAAAAAATAAATTTTTAACAAAATAGTTCAACTTTTAACCAAGTAGTTGAATTTTCAACCAAAAAATTTGAATTCTCAAAGAAAAATGTAACAGTTAATATGTCAACCAAAAAAATTTGAATTTCAAATTAAAAACAGTTGAATTTAACCAAGAAAAAATTAATTTCCAACTAAATAGTTAAATTGCGCATTTAAAATAGATTAATTGTCAACAAAACAGTTGCCTTTTTAACCAAAACGATTTATTTCCTACAAAAAGACGAATTTTGAACGAAATACATCATTTTTGAACGAAATAGTTGAACGTTCAACTACAAAAGAGATACATTTCAAACTAAAAAAAAACGAACTTTCAACTAAATAGTTAAATTTCCAACCATAAAGATGAATATTCAATTCGAGCAATGATTCTTAAAAAAAAAATAATAATTTTTGATGAAATAGTTTCACGTTCAAACAAGTCTTTGAATTTCCAACGAAAAGGATTCAAATTTCAAAGAAATAACTGTTGAGTTCTACCAAAAGAGACGAATTTTCAACAAAATAGTTAAATACTTAACTAAAACAGATCATTTATGAACCAAACAGTTACGCTTTTAACCAAAACGGTTAATTTTTCACCAGACAATACGATTTTTCAACGAATTATATAAAATTTCAACAAAATAGTTAAATTCAAACTAAAAAAATAAATTTTCAAAAGAAAAAAATGAATTTCCAACAAAAAAGTTGAATTTTCAAACCCAAAATATAAATTTTCAACAAAATAGTCAAGTTTTCAATCAAAAGGTTGAATTTTCAACTTAAGCGATGAGTCTTTAACCAGAAAAATGAATTTTTTAAAGAATAGTTGAACTTTTAACCAAATAGTTGAATTTTGAACCAAAAAAGATGAATTCTCAACGAAAAAAGATGAATTCCCTAAGAAAAGTGTTATAGTTGATATTTCAACCAATAAAGATGAATTTTCAACAAAATAGCTAAATACTCAACTAAAACAGACTAATTGTCAACCAAACAGTTGCCTTTTCAACCAAAACGATTAATTTTCTACAAAAAAGACGTATTTTTAGCAAAATGCATCAATTTTCAGCCAAATAGTTCAATTATTAACAATAAAGAAGATAAATTTTCAACTAAAAATATGAACTTTCAATTCCAATGATGAATCTTTAAGCAATAAAAGAAACTCTTGAGAAACAAGTTTCACTTTTACCCAAGTAGTTGAATTTTAAACCAAAAACGATTTAAATTTTGAATAAAAAAAAGTCGAATTCAACCTAGAGAGATGGATTTTCAACATAGTAATTGAATCCTCAACCAAAACAGATTTATTTTCTACCAAAAAGTTGCATTTTTGACCAGAAAATATGTAATTCATACCAGAAGAGTTGAGTTTTTAAATCAAAACACGAATTTTCGACAAGAGTTGAGTTTTCAACCAAGAAAGATTTTTCAGACAAGGGAGAAAAAAATATTTCAACCAAATTGTTGAATTCTCTACAAAACAGTTGAATCTCGAATCTGATATTATAAATCTTCAAAAAAAAAGTTAATTTTTAACCCAATAGTAGAATTTTCCACCAAACTGTTGAATTTTGCCAAAAATACGAAGTTTGTACACAAAAGTGGAATTTTCAACCCGAAAATATGAATTTTCAACAAAGAAGTTAACTAATTTACCCATTTAGATGTTGACATGGACTGTAAAAACATTGTTTATAATAAACTCGCGAGATTGTATGCACATTCAATTCTTCATGATAATTACTTAAAAATTAACAATTCACAAGTGGATAATAAATTTAGGTTATTCAAGTATTATGTGACTTAAATGAATCCATATTGAGAAAAATTATACCTGAAAATATCTTAAAATACCTGGAAAAAACCTGGAATTGTCAGGGATTTTTTTCCAGTATTTGAGTAGACACTCTGGATTGTATTTGTTTACTAGAACCAAAGAGCTATGCTGCCACGGGTTCGAATTAGCGTTCGGCTTTTCAGTCGTCTCAAAACTCGGGGCATTTAAGAAGTTCTGAGAAGCTGAGAAGTGCCCGGAAGTCTAAAGAATCTGAGCTCAGATTCTTAAGACTTCTCGGCACTTCTCAGCTTCTGACACGTTGTCGGAACTTCTCAGCTTCTCAGACGTTGTCGGAACTTCTCAGCTTCTCAAGACTTCTCGGCACTTGTCAGCTTCTCAGGACTTCTCGGCATTCCTGAGCTTCTTAGAACTTCTCAGCTTCTCAGGACTTCTCGGCATTTCTCAGCTTCTCAGAACTTCTCGTCACTTCTTAACTTCTCAGGGCTTCTCGGCATTTCTCAGCTTCTCAGAACTTCTCGGCACTTCTCAGCCTCTCAGGACTTCTCGGAACTTCTCTGGTTTTCAATCCTTCTCGGCACTTCCCAGCTTCTCAAGACTTCTCGGCACTTCTCAGCTTCTTAGGACTTCTCGGCATTTCTCAGCTTCTCAGAACTTCTCGGCACTTCTTATCTTCTCAGGACTTCTCGGAACTTCTCTGATTTTCAAGACCTCTCGGCGCTTCCCAGCTTCTCAAGACGTCTCGGAACTTCTCAGCTTAAGAGGACTTCTCGGCATTTGTTTGCTTCTGAAGACTTCTCGAAACTTCTCAGCTTCTCAGGACCTCTCGGCACTTCTGTTTCATAGATTTGAATGATTGTCTTATTCTACTCTCGCATTCTTTAATCCTCAATTAAAAGCTTAAAACTAAACTTTATAAACGGAGGATTTTCGTATTTAAAGGTAACAAATTGAACTTATTAAAAAAATAGTTATCTGCCTTAAAAGGACTTTGAAACATCAACTCCATAATCTAATAAGCAAAAATAAAAATTTCATCCAATTTGACAGCAGTGATTTTCCAAAGTCCTTTTTAGAAATTTTCCCTTGAGAATTTCTGACAACTCTTGTGGCGAAATTTAATTTCCTAGAGTATTTGCCACTTCAAGTTCAACATTAGTTTCCTCTAATTTTTCTATTTCCTACTAGCTCCCAAACTGTTATTGAATTATGTACAATGATGGTAATGTAAAGAGGGATGATTATATATGTACAAAAATTTAATACATGCATTTTTAACACTTTGAGAAAACAAAACAGTAAAAAGCAATAAAAACACAAAACTCAAATAGAGCACTACTAAATTATATCCGATTCTGAATTGTCTTTGTTTCAATCAATTTTTCGCCTCATAAAACAATCCCCTTATATTACTAAAGTTGTCATAATAAGGAGATATTATAAAATTATTTTTTCTTTGAAAGTTTGTCATAAAATGATTATTTCTGATTATTTTTATATAATATAATTATAATTATAATTATATAATTATTATATTATACAATTATATAATTTAATAATTATAATTGAATCTTTTTGTTCGCAATAAAAAGATTTCAAAGGATTATTTTCGATACTTAAAGACGAAAAAAGGACTTAAATGGTAGGAGAAAGTTACATTTTAAGCAAAAATTGAAAAAAATCAAATTGTAAAAAAATAATTGGAAATTATTTATGTAAAACACAGAGGTTTTTTTAAATTGTTTCCT
This sequence comes from Melikaiella ostensackeni, assembly GCA_032362435.1. Classification (NCBI taxonomy): domain Eukaryota; kingdom Metazoa; phylum Arthropoda; class Insecta; order Hymenoptera; family Cynipidae; genus Melikaiella; species Melikaiella ostensackeni. The sequence goes on along the minus strand of JAUMHM010000087.1, from coordinate 6,560,794 downwards.
TTAAAAGAACATTTTGAAGTATAAAATGAAGAAGTATGAAGAAAATCAGGGCAGGCATTGTTTGGGAATCGAGTTTTTAAACAAATCAATTTTTTTGAACGTTAAAAATAAGAATGAAGGAGATAGTGGAATCAATGAGGACCTCAAAATTTGTATTCACGGGGGAAGGGGGTTCATACTAAGATGAGAGTTTGCAGTTAGCTTAATTAAAACTGTGCTAAGCGGTACTGCCTTTAGTGAACTGGTGTATTCGCGGGCTTAAGACGATCTCAGGGTACCGCATACTACCTGGCGGCTTAATCGATCTTTTCTATTGTCTTGCGCGGCGTGTACCCTCAACTTGAGATCGTTGCGGGTCGAGACGAAGCAGTGCTCAACCGGAGGCCACTCTATTACTTAGTATGTACCTTCAAATTAAATTCATAATAAACTCTGTTCCACACCACTATGGAGGTCAAGTGGAAATCACTTTTTTTTCACGTAGTGATCCCCAAAGGGCCTAGTCCCCACACGCATTTTTTGTTCTTGTTTTTTTGTTTTATTGAATAAATTCATCAAATTAAACATGCGTTCTTTTCTTCCAAAAAACAATTCATTCAGCGTGGTAATTCCGAGTATATAAAGTCCACTTGTCAATTAAGCATGCGAAATTCGCCTGACATGCATTTAGTATGCCTTTAACTCGACCTCCATAGTGGTGTGGAACAGAGTTCATTATGAATTCAATTTGAAGGTATATACTACGTAATACAGTAGCCTCCGGTTGAGCACTGCTTCGTCTCGCTCGCATCGAGCTCGAATTTAGGGCACACGCCGCGCAAGACAATAAAAAAGTCGACTAAACCGCCAGGTAGCATGCGGTACCCTAAGATAGTCTTAAGTCTAATTCGCGGTTCAGAGACTCAAAAAACGTCTAAAATAAAAATAGTGCGATAACTTTCAAGAAAAAAATAGTTTTTGAGTGAAATCTTTGGCAATCTATGTTTTCTCTACCAAAAAAAAAAAATAAGTAGTTGAAGTTCTAAAAAAAAATCGACGATGTGATTTTCTGATTTTTGTGATTAAGGCGTCGAATCCACCTCCTGTCAACCAAAATTTACAACTAGATCGTAAAGGTCTCAACGATCCGAAAATTTTGCTTTACTTGGTACGTGTGAACTCACGAAGCACATTTCACGTATCAAGCAATATCGAGTATTTGTCCAGTTTTTATAGGTTTCACAGCTGTGGCATTCGCAAGCAACGTGGTGCTTCTAATTTTTCAATCCTCCACTGATATTGCAACGCGGATATTCGACGCGATTGGCGTCTTTTCTGCTCGTTGAAAATTTTATTACAGCATTACTTACAAGAATTCACCATCACTATCACAGCATATTATCCCATTTCGCAACACACCATTTCCATTTTCAAAATATTCTTTCACAATTTATCCTTACTAACCCACCTTGCTCTCATTTTGCTTTCCAATGGAAATTATATTTTTTTTAAATACTTTATTGGTATATAAGTAGGTTTTAAGGAAGTTCGAGGTAGAATAAGTGGTTGTAAAAGAATGTTTAGGGAGTGGTGACCGGAAGAGAATGAACTACATAGGACATAAAGCAGAAGCATGCCTTTTTAACAATAAATTATCGAATAACAGAACTTTAATGAAGTTAATCAGAAAGTTTGGGAAATTTTTCAAATTAAACACGTCGGTGTCATCATGGATAAAATGAATTTGCAAACCAAATGAATCCGCGACAAGCGAAATTGAAAAATGTGAAGGAAAGTTACGAGCTTGCAATGCCCGTGAGAGTTTGTAGTTTCAGTTTTCTATTTTCAACTCTTTCCATGCACGAAGTAACGATTTCAGGTTTCAGTTCGTCGAAGCTTTTCTCATCCCGACGGATGTCACAAGTTGTGTGTGGATAAGTGACAATATTAAAGATTGACATTTCAAGTGAATCAGATTTGAACGAGAAACTGGACAAGCTTTTCCAACAAAATCGATTTCAGTTCGGTGAACTTTAGAGCATTAGAGTTAAAAGAACTTTTACATTAGACCATAAATGTGTCGTGTTGGAAACGTTCTGTGGATAACTTCTCTTATCAAAGTAAATCCTTCCACGTTTCTCCTACTACTAAAACGTCAGATATCACCAATGGAGCACTGAAATTCCTTCTTTATTGTTAACACGGAATTCTTTCTTTTCGGCTCTTCCTCCTCGCTTTATTTTTCGCAGTTTCGTTCTCGATGGCACTCTCATTTTCTGGAGAACGCGAGCTTTGTTTTCACGCCTTTCCTTACCATGCCAATTTTCCCAGGCTTTCTTCTGATATCGTTTCCTTTCTGCTCCGTAAATACGAGCTTATACTCGGAGCCAAAATTCTTGAGTCAAAAGGTATTATAGTCCAGCTCAAGCGAGACTGGAATTTTCTCTGGGATTACGAAAATAATGATTGCACGTTTCAAAATAAAATCTGTTATATGAAAAAAATAATCTGCGTTTTAGCGAAAGATATGCCTAAATGATATTGATAAAAATGATTAAAAGTAGGCAAAATTCGCCTGCAAAAAAAGGATTCAGTTGCCTACCTCATATAGTATCTAAAATGTTTAACCTCTCCCCTCCACAGCCGCCCATCATTTTTCCTCCCCTCACTTCCACTCCCCACTCCTCTCCCCCACGATCAACCACCCTTCTTGACTGCCCCTTCCCTTCCCTTCACACTTTCACTTCCCCTCACTTTCCATCTCCCATTTCTCCTCCATTCCCTTCATTTCCTCTCCATTCACTTCCTCACCCGTTCCCTGCCTTCCCCTCACTTCTCCTCACTTTACACCCCTCCCTCCTCCCTAGTTTTCCTTCATTACCCCTTTCCACCAACCCCTCCTTCTCCCGGGAAAAAAAGTATGACGGATGAACACCTGCACAAAACTATACTGTTTTCTGCTCGAGGCTACGAAACCCTTAAAAAAAGAATGGAGTACGACATTTATTTCAATCTGAAGAAAAGCACCTGAGCACACTACCAGCTGAGCCACGCTGTCTTCTAAATTATATAGAGACTATACAATTCAATATTATTGGTCAGTTCCGCCTTGGCATCTGTCGTGGTCGGACGTGTCTACAAGTGCGTTCTGTGTTTACATCGAACGCGTGTACCGCTTTCTCCTAGTAAATACTGCTATTCGTAAATTTCGCGTGCAAGTGAAAAATTTCTATGGAAAAGTGCATCTCAATGCACCCTTCAAATCAGCGTTACCCACAATAGTGATAACACCCATAGTCCATCCACTTTAACAGTTTCAAACAAAAAAAAAACCAACAAACAACAGGAACAGCTATACAGCTGCAACAGAACAAGATTCATTCCCCAGGAAGAAGCAAGCAATCGTCATCGGATAGAAACAGGAAACTTCTCTGAAAGAGTGCAGAACTGAAATACGAAAACTGCTTGGATAAACGAATATTAGATTTGCATCAAAAACCAACCTTTGATTACTAAACACAAGAAGCTTATCCTATCAATTATTCGCCCTGTTGTATCACATTCCGCCATAATAACAGCACTTCAAGATAGTGGACTAACAACAACCTCCCAATTATCGTTTCTGAGGGCTGGTTTATTTGAGGTTGGTTTCGCCCATATACGTAGTTTCTGAAGACAGGTCTACATACACCCTGATGGTGTCCCGAAAATTCCAGATTCCCCGCAAGTTAACTACGAAGACATATCTTATCGAATTTACCTTGAAACTGCTAACTTAGTATGCTTCATGTGCAAACAAGCAGGGCATATTGCTCAAAATTTCCAAAATGTTCCTGATGAGGCATCTGCCAAATTAAATGCTATCATACCTACTCAAGCATCAGCACCACTCACTGATTCAAATAATATCCCTCATTATCATGACATGTTAGTGAGCAATCAGCTGAGAGACTTCTCAGAGATTTCTCCACCACCCACAAACACAGGTAGTAAACGCCCTGCCGTCTCTGGTACCAGCTCTTCTACTATATCTTACAGACAGTTCAGTCAGGAACGTGCAGCCGTCAATAACAAAAACCCTTCCAAAAAAGCGGAAAATGACTGGAAACTTGCTAAACAACCAAAATCCAAGAAAAAAAAGAAAAATAACCCCCCGCTCTGTAGACGAGAAGACCATTGATAGCATATTAGAACCAATTAGAACAAATCTTGAAGAATCTACTTCAAAATATCTCCTGAACTATATGCAGTACAAAAGCTTCCCTGACAAGGGTACGAGAGCTGTCAATTCTTCCTCTATTGCCGTAGAATACACTGATGACATTCATTCTCTCATCTTCATGATGAGAGATTCATATCCCAATCTGATGGACTGAGCTGGAGACTATACAAGTACCGGAATAGCTAATCTACTAAACAAATTTCTCAAAGGATTCCTCAGCTCTTGTTCTGAAGACAATTCTCCAGCAATGTCTGAAGAAAATGATAACTAACAGTTTCTTTCCTTAAACCTAATAAATAGCTCTGGAAATCGTTCATTGGAATCTAAACGGTTTCTACTCTCACCGCAAGAATATTCAACTACTCACCAAAGACTCAGACCCTTCCATAAATTGTTTATAAGAAACAAATTTCAAGGATTCCTTTTGTGCAAACGTCAGAGGATACAACTCTGTCTTTAAAAACCGATCTAATACTAGTTTTTCTAGTCGAGATGTTACAATCTATCTCATAGATTGCTAACACTACAAGGAAATATCTCTCAACCCCAATTTGGAAGCAGCAGCTGTATAAATTTTAACTCCTAATGAGCTTTGTGTTTGTAATTTTTACATACCAAAGCGATATGATTTTAGTCTTCTTGAGCTTAGAAATCTGATTAATCAACTTCCAAAAGCATACATCTTACTAGGTGATTTCAACAACCACAACGAACTTTGGGTATCAATTCATACCGACTCAAGAGGAAAGAAAATTGAGAAACTTTTGAATAATCCAGAAATCATTCTTCTAAATAATGGTCAACCTACTCATTTTAATATTTCCAATGCCTCCCTTAGTTTGATAGATCTGTCCTTTTGTACTGCAAGTATAGCTCACAGGTTAAATTGGAATGCTTCAGAAGACCTTCATGATAGTGATCTTTTCCCTATTAAATTGGCTCTACAAAACCCTTATCCTACTCTATATAATTATACTCCAAGATGGAAATTTAAAAAAGCTGATTGGTAACTGCTTTAGATTTCTAATGATACATAAATGGATAATTTGAAAATTACCTCCGCTAAAAACAAAGATGATATCGATAATATTGTAACTGAATTAGCGGCCGCTATCACTGGAGCTGCTGATCTATCCATCCCCAAAACATCTCATCAATCATTCAAAAAATAAGTCCCTTGGTAGAACCCTGAATTTGAAGAAGCTATTAAACAGGAAAAACATGCTTACAACGTCTTTGAAAAGCACAAAACTATTGAAAATAAGATTTAATTTAGAAAGTTGCTAGCCATCTCAAGGAAGAAAAACAAGCTGAGCAGTAGGAGTTCGTGGATCACCTTCACTTCTTCATTAAAATGTAATACTTCAAGTTCCGCGGCTCCAAAAAAGATAAACGCAATCGAAGGAAGTTCAACCACTACACGTATCACAGCTTGAAAACGAAGACTTTTCTGACCCAAGATTTGGGGAACACAAAAACTTGGCCATAAACGCATCTCTTATGTTGAATTAACTCATGTCAGCACTCAAGCAATCAAATAACACCAGTCCAAGACTTGACAAAATACCTAATATTCTCCTAAAAAATCTTTCCCTAAGAGCTTTACGATACCTTCTTGATATGTTTAATTGTATATGGGTTTTAAAAGTTTTCCCAGAAAGATAGAGAGCGCCTCTCATCGCTACAATTCACAAACCAGGAAAAGATCACTTAAAAGCTAATAGCTACCGACCCATCGCACTGACTTGTAATATGTGTAAGCTTATGGAGAAAATTATCAACAAACGACTCAGATGGTTCTTAGAAAACAAAAGATTTTTTGATATTCACCAGAGTGCTTTTAGACAACATCGATCTACTCTTGAGTCTCGAATAAATCTCGAAAGAAATATACGTGATGCATTTTTCAATAGTCAATACCTTTTGGCAGTATCATTAGACATTGAAAAATGTTACGAAATGGTTTGGAAAAATAGAATTCGTCATATACATCTCGATAACGATATTGACGGCTCAATGCTAATCTTCATAAAGAAGTTCCTTCTGGAAAAATTCATCCAAGTCCGAGAAAATGGTCACTTATCCAAAAGAGTTAAGCTTGAAAATGGCGTACCCCAAAAATCTGTTCTAAGTGTCACTCTCTTTTGATAAGCTTCAATGACGTCACCGAATGTATTCCTCGACCAATCAAAATAAATGCCTTCGCTGGTGATCTCACAATCTATTATAGTGGAAAAGATCTCTCTGTTACACAAGAAATGATGCAGAGCTCTCTCAATAATCGTCAAGAATCGTGAAGAGAAACTGGTTTCAATTTTTCCAAAACCAAAACCCAGTGCATTTTATTTTCTAGAAAAAAATCCTGTGATCAGGCTCCCACTTCGTATCTGGAAAACCAAGAGCTGGAAGTAGTAGATACAATAAGAATTCTAGGGGTTTTTTGACAATAAGCTTAACTGGATCCCCCACCTCAAACATTTAAAATCAGATTGTAATGCAAGACTTAACATTATTAAAACCCCCGCTGAAAAAAACTGGAATGCTGACCAAAAACTATTGGTCAATACCTGCGAGACTATTGTTACATACAAATTAGACTATGGCTCTATAATCTATAACTCAGCCAATCCAAACGCCTTAGATATGATCTCTCCCATACACAACGCTGGAATAAAAATTGCTATGGGAGCCTTTCTTTAAGTCCCAGTAGTAGCATCCTCTCCGAAGCTGGTGTATCACCATTGGAGTACAGAAGAATGCAACTGAGTCCGAACTATGCTACTGCAATAGTCTCAACTCCCTCAAATCCTGCGTACAAAAAAATCTCTTTCTTGTAAACTATGAGAAAGTACACAATTAACATTTCAGAGCTTCAAAGCCTTTATACATCCGAATGAACACACATCTCCAAGAAATTAGTGCTGAAATTCTTGAGATTTCTTGCAGAAGATTTCACAATTTCCTTTTGGGAATTTCCAGTACCAACTATCATCACTGACCTTCGTGAATTTCCTAAAAATAAAACAGACTTTAAAAGAACAAAAATGCTTCAACTGACATCCTCAGTTCCTTTCCAAATTAAAAACAAATATATACTGATGGCTCTAAATCAAACATCGGATGTGGTTGCTCGGTGGCCACACCACAGGAAAAATTCCAATTCAAACTACCGGAGTTTTGTAGTATATTCAGATGTGAAACTTATACCCTTTCATAGGCCATAAAATTTTTAGACAGAAGAAGTGATTCCCGTTTTGTCATCATCAGTGATTCTTTGTCTGCTATCGAGGCAACTAGAAATACAAGCAACTTCGATCACACCACCTAAGAATTACAAGAAACTTTCTACAAGCTAAGAAACCGAAGAAACGAAATTATTCTGATTTGAATTCCATCTCACATGGGTATTGAAGGAAATGTCAATGCTGACTCTCTAGCTAAGTCAGCCTGTTTACTTCCGAAACCAGAACTTCCTGTGCCTGTATACTACAAGTATAGTCTACAAGTAGTCGCTAATGACCACAGCAGTCGATGCACCTCAAAACGTCTAATAAATAAAAACAATATTATTGGTAAACTTGTATTATTTGAGTAAATGCTAAACTAAAAGTCAAATGTTAAAACTTTGGTGCTTAAAAATAATTTTGATCTTGTTTACTCTTTCAAATATTTTACGATCCTTCAATTCCGAAAACTTTCATCCACAAGTTCAAACTAAGGCGGGAGGTGTCACATCCTGGGACTTTATCAATATTAGAAGAAATTTTACTGACTCTGAAGTTTTTTTCTGATAAAGGAGACACATTGACACTCGAGTGAAAATACAAAACGTGTTTTTCGTGATAGCTACCAGCGACGGAAGACAATCGAATCAACTTTTTTGCTTTTCCAGTTTTACTGACGTCTCCTCTTTCTCCTCTACGCGCCTTTCTCCCCACCTCCAATTCCATCCTCTGACGGGGTAATGGATCTTGAGGTTCTTTTCAGGCTTTACGAGAGATTCATACTTGATTCGCCGCCGATAAGGATGCTCGTAAAGATAAAAATGGCGATAGCTGGAAGGCACTTGGGAGAGCCTTTCCCCTACGACAAAGACTACTCCTGGGACGGTTACGTTCCTAAAGAACCAACCTGACAATTCCATTTCTAAGGAAACGATCAAACCAGCTACCAATATAGAGAGCAATATGATGCACCGTTTTTATGCCAAGAAGTACGTAAACTTATACTACCTAAGGGAATAAAGTACTTCCTGATCTCTAAGAAGGCTCTACTTTTATGTGAAAATACTAATTTGACAAAATAAAACCTAAAGATTAAGGTTTCATAGGAGTTGTCTTTTCTTTAGTACTATCCCACTTCAGAGCAAACGGTGAGGTGATAAGGTTCGATAAGCCTTTGTTTTTAGGGTTTCATAGCTCCGGGCAGAAACCTTGATGGTTTCGGTTATGTGTCCGTCCGTCGTATATGAAAGGGGAAGTGAGGGATAGTTTGAGAAAATAAGGTGTGGAGTTGGTAGGGAAAATTGTGGTAGGGGTGAGGAAATAGGGCAAGTGGTGGGGGGAGGAGAAATGATAGGAAGTAATTGGAAATGAGAAAAAGTGTGAGGTGTTAAGGGGAAATGAGAGTGGGGAAATTAAGGGAAAAGCAGGAGAGTTGGGGGAAATGAGAGGAAGTGAGGAGAATCGAGGAGTAGGAGTGGTGAGGGAAGAGAGTGTAATGAGGGGACGGAAGGGAGTAGGATGAGAGGGGGGATGATGACTGATGATAAGAAGAGGGGCTGGGGAGGGGGGAATTTGACCGAATTTATTAACAACTTAGTAAGCTATGAAACCCTTTATTTTAAACGCCTGCCGCCTACTTTTCCAAATTTTTTTCAGGACATATTTATATTGCTTGTTCCTTGGATTTGAATGAAAAACCTTTCTGTTCATTGAAAATAATTTAAATCTTGAAAAGTATATATTTATCTTCATATATTGCGTATGCAATCCGATCTAAGAATATTTCAAGTCTCTCTTATAAAACTGGTATAAATTTCACAAAGCTTCGAATAAAGAATTAATACACCTTTTTCGAGAAAAATGGAGCTATTTTCCCATATCCAAGGCACCAGAAAATTGGCCTCTTTTCAAAGAAAGAAGAACTTTTGCCTTTTAGCTCCACTTCCTCTCCATCAGAAATGTAAAGTACTTTCGTGAAACCTTCATTCTTAGATTCGAATTACTATTTACTCTATGAAATTATTATTCCTTACGTACTTCATTGTTTACACGTATTATGTCTCTATTTTTACAATAATTTTACGGAAAGATAAAATAACCAAGATTTTTTTTTACATACCGCGTTTGGCGAGAATTTGAAAATTATGGAAAAACGATCATCGTAAAAGACGATTTCAGCAAGAATGGAATTCGATCGCGTAGATGATACTAAAGTTGAGTCCCTGAAAACACAAGGTGTATCGTAAACTTGCACTTCCAACACTATTCTTGCATGCATGCCCAAAAATATTTTGAAACGACCTGCTGCTTCGAGAGAAAACCCGCTCTGAATCTACAGAAGGATTTACTATATAAAATTTTCCCAGATATTTCTTGCAGTGCTGAGCAAACTGAAAATTCTCGATATCTGTACTTCCGAAACAGGGTTTTATGAATCTTCCTCTGAAGGAAGTCAAGAATATTTTTCATTTCATGTTCGCAAATAATAGTTTGTTGGGGACTATCTTAAAATCTTCTTTACCTATATTGTCGAAACGGATTTTAGTAAATCCTTATCAATATTGAAACTTCAGTAAGTTCTAGTTATTTATAAGTAGCGGGGTTTTTAAATGAGCATTATGCAAATTATGTAAATAAAGCTTCCTGTAAAATTGTAGAATAATTCAACAAACTAAACCTTTTTAAAAAACATTATTTGACATTAAAGAATCAATAGTGAGAGCTCCATAAGTCACTTTTAGTCACTTTTTTGTGATGAAGTCACTATAATCACTTTTTTTGACGAAATGATCACTTGAGCCACTTTCAATAAATTGAAACAGAGAACTCAAAAATTCTATCAGATTCTTATTTACTAATTCTGTTCACTTGAATTTATCTAAATTTAATTCAGATTTTTTGAGTTATCAAGAATTTTGTTCCATTCGCTTACATTTTTTAAATTCATCGTGAATTCTCTTAAATTTTTCTGAATTATTTTTAATTATTTTGAATTCACCATGAATTCTTTGGAATTCCTTTAAAATCCACAAAATTCAAAGGATTATTTTTTAATTTGAAATTCTGTTCAATTCACCCTAAAGACTTTTAAATTCACTTCAAATTCTATTGAAGTTATCAGATTTTTATTCACTGATTCTATTCACTTCTATTTATATGATTTCAGTGGAATAATTCGGATTTCAAAATTTTCATTTTACTCACTTGATTTTTTTTATATTCATCTTGAATTCGTACGAATTCACTCCAGTTTCACTAAAATCAATGGCCTATTTTGGCTTCAAAAAACTTTTTCTCGATTGATTTGAATTCATTTGGAATTCACTCCGAATTCTCATTCATTTTCCTGAATTCTTATTTATTAATAGATTTAATGCTTTCACGATGATTCATTATGATGAAAGGAGGTGTTTCGGGTTTCAAGCGTGTGCAAAACTACGAATCTTGCCGACGTTTCGTAAACATTGCAGTTCACTTCTTCAGGGCTAACCTGAAACTGAA
>JAUMHM010000087.1:6525005-6549768 GCA_032362435.1 Melikaiella ostensackeni | reverse complement strand
CCAATCACAGGCATCGTAGAGAGTATATATAAGAGCAACATAACCTGAAGCTTCAGTTTCAGGTTAGCCCTGAAGAACTGAACTGCAATGTTCACGAAACGTCGGCAAGATTCGTAGTTTTGCACACGATTGAAACCCGAAACACATTCTTATTTATTCTTTTGAATTCTTTGAAAGTTTTTCCAATTTTTTTTAATTCTCTGCAAAAGCTTCTTAATTCACTTAATTCTACTCAATTTAATGAACTGAAATCTTTTTTCAGTTTTGATTCACTCTGAAGTCTTAACTCACCTCAAAATCTTAGGCATTTCATCAAAAAGTTTTCAATTCGCCTTCTGATCCTCTTAATTCTTTGGAAGTTTCATCCTGTTAATCAAAAAAACTTCGTTATATTCACTTGACTCACTCTTAATTCATCTTAAATTCATATTAATTCCCTCCAATTTCACTGAAATCAGAGATATATTTTTGATATTACATTTCTCAGTTCATTTGAATGTATTTGGAATTCGCTCTGAATTCTTACTGATTTATCTCGAATTTTTTTTAATTTTTCTGAATTCTCTCGATTTTCTTAATTCTCCCCAAATTCTTTTGAATTCTTGTAAATTCACTCATTTTCACTCAAATCAGAAGATTTCAAAACATTTCGTTTTTGTACTTTTTTAATTGACCTTGAAGTCTTTTAATCTCACCTTGAATTCTTAGGAATTACAGAAAATTGTTTTCAATTTTCTTGAACTTTTCTCATTTTCACTCCAAATTTGATGAATTCAATGAAGTTTTTAAACATTTTCGAAATTATTTTCAATTCACAAGAATTTCTCTTGAAATCATCTTGAATTTTTATATATTTCATCTGATTTATCTTATTACCCTTAAATTCCTCTATGTTCACTGGAATTTTCTATAGTTCATTGGTCTAAAGATTTTCTTTTTTAATGTATTTACATTCTTTCAATATCGCCCTGAATTCTGCTCACTTCCGTTTTACTCAATTCTATGGAAACTTTTTTCAATTCACTCCAATTTTTATGAATTCCATCAAAGTCTTTTGAATTCCCTTAATTCTTATGAATATATGAATTTTTCATAAAGTCGTTGAAATTCAGCTGTAATCCTTATAAATTTTATCAAATTATTTTGAATTTCTTTGAATTCAAAAGAAAGCGAGTGACATTGTTAATACACATTAGTCACTTTCAGTTACTTTCAGTGACTTTTTGTTTGGAAACTACTCACTTCTGGTCACTTTTTCCATTTAAATAGGTCACTTTTTCACTTTTTTCAAGTAAATTAAGCTGTGGCAGCCCTGAGTTAGGATTATATTCACAGCTGTTCAAAAAGTGATTTTTAAGTTGGACAAAGAGGAAAAGAATTTATTGTAAAACAAATAATAGAAACAGAATTTCTCATGAATGTTGAAATTTAGTGAATGACTTGAACCTTGCAAAGTGTATCTGCATTCGTTGTGTTCAATTACATTATATTAATTAATTTTATTTTTCCAATTGGAAGAATTAACCACCCCCCCCTGCATAGCTTTTTATTAATTAATAAAACGCTAGTTACTGGCGTGTATTTCATCTCAAATAAATTCTGTCAATTTGCCGATGATTCTATACATTTACGAACAAATTATTTAAAAAATTGATAATTCGAGTTGGATGAAAACTACGAAAATGTAATTGGATGAGAATTAATAATTTCCCTTTAATTATTTCCAGTCTGTTCAAAAGCCTTTTAGGTGAGACTCTACGGACTTTTGAAAATAAATTATTGATTTTTCCTTCTGCCCAAAAAATTTTTATTTTTCACCACTTCATATTTATTAGAGGGTAAATGGAATAATTCATTTGTTATCAGACAATCAATCGAAATTTTAGAGTATTTTGTCTGTTATGGCTTGCGATGGCCGTTAGGTTCTTCCAAGAACATCTTCGACGTAAGCAGTCAGGGCCGTGTGAACCATTCCCAGTAGGAATACATAATATCAATTGACTACATTTCATACAAATTTAGATTTTTGTTGTCATGAAGGATGGACCTTTTACAATAATGAAGAATAATTAATGAAAGAGTGAGAGGATGGTAGGGTAGGATTAGATGGAATAGGATAGGATAGGGAAGGGGAAAGATTTAAACTTCTTAATTAGCGACTTAGTAGGCTATTAAACCCTTTCTTGAACCCTTTATTGCTTCGACTAATTTGTTTAAATCCTTTTATTTTTGGGATAATCTCAAGTAAAGATTTTTTAGGTGTAAACATTTCAGACCGCGATTCGTAGGCTAAAGCCTCTAAAAGTGAGGCACGTCTATTTACAGACATAAATATGGTATGAATGTGAGAGTGGCAAGAGTGTGAGCATTTCGAGTTAGGAAAATGCAGGTTTAAAACATTATAATTTGGGAAAGATCGAAGTACATTGAACGGAAGCTCTTAATAATCACAAAGTACATATATAATTATTATCTTCATTTATCCCTCACCAATATTAAAATATTGAAATTTAGATCCTTTGAGTTTCAAAAATATGTAAACTTTGATGTATTCAAATTCGTATTTCACATTTGGAAATAATACAAATATTATTTGGATTATTCTCCAATCAGAAAACTCGAAATTCCCAATCTTTAGTAAGATCTTAGAATTTTAGTTGGTGTCAAATTTATAAAATGATATTGGGTGTTGAATTCACGTGATTTATCAGTTGATTTATGTGATATTTTAGCGTAAGTTAACGTTTATCGAAGATGTTTACACATAAGTCTGTCTTGGGTTGTACTTTAGCATGCACCTACTGATTTTGTTTGAAACGTTTGAAATAAGCCTCTGGAAAGATGAGTCGCAGCAAAAATAAGTCCAGCTTTTTCTACTGTTCCTGGACATAAAGTTATATTTGTCATCCGTGTAACACGAAATCCGGGATTCCATAAGAAGTGCAGAATAAACCCATTTTTCCCCTTTCCGACGAGAAATCAAAGCATCAATAGGATCCTCTCGTAGTCTGGAGTCATGTATGCCTTCAGAACTCCAGGCAGATAGAAACTTGGATGAGAATGCAGTGTTCTCACGTGGAATGAGAGAAGAAGGCCTCGTCTTGCGGTTGTTTTCAAAGCATTTCGCGGTGGAAACCCTAACCTGGAATGTTCGTCATGATGGAGACGAGGCACGTCATTCACTTGTAAGTTTAGACGGGGAACTACCGATGATTCTAGGCGCTGAAAGAGAAGCGAGTGAGGAAGGGTGTAGTGATGGAAGAGAATGGCACAGACAAGGGAAATCTATGATGTAAGTAGTAAACACGTATGTACTGCAGCTACGTGCACCTACTTCCACATTCATGAAATTGCCGAACATCCCCTAAAATTGGCAGCCTGGGGTCCTCTTCTTGTCCTCGTACCGCAACTACATTCACATCAACATAGATTGGTATGCAAGGAACATACGGCGCACGTCGTTTCACTAGACAAGATCGTTCGTCGGTTACGATCTACCACCCTTCCTTATTTGCGGTGTCATCTCCTGATCCCATCGATTTCCCTCCCCTGCTATGCGAGATGGGTGATATAGCTGACTTTGATTCTTTTGATTCTATGACTCGCGAATAGGACTAGCGATACTTCGGCAGATTGTAAAGTCATCACAACCCTCTTTCATCGCAGCTATCAAATACATTTTTTAATTTTAGGCCGACATGGCTGACTGCAGCCGGATTTTTATTGGAAGCGCTTAAATTCGCTTAAATGTTTGGTCCGTGGAGTGGAAAACTGCACGAAACCAAAACTCTTGAGCACAGCCAGTTACCGACAGACAAGTTTGGGTGTAGCCATTCGATAGCATCGAGTGCTCACATTCATCGTCGGTGTCAAACCTTCCGCTCGACAGTAGTTAAAGGCAGTAAAAACACAACTAAGCGAGAATCTCGAACGGTCACCCATCCGAGCACTATTCGCGTCTCGTCCGTGCTTCACATTCGAAATCTCGACGAGCCGACAATCACCTCCCAGCCTTTAGTTAGCTTCTTTTTTCTCTACATGGTCTTAATCAATACACTGGAACCTCGATTTAAAGGGGGCCTCGGGTATGACTTGCTATGACCATAAGGCTCTTCCAAGAATTTCTACGATGTGAACAGTCAGGGGGAATTGCGTATCTCCGCTGAGTTCACGCGCCTCTCTCTCGGCCTTTTGGACCTCCTCATCAACGAATGCGAGGCCGGTGACAATCCTCTCCCTCGGTCTTTTGGACCCGCCATTGACGAGTGCGGGCTAGCTAAAAATCTCGTTCAATTCTGTGAAATTGATGTAATCATATGAAACACTTTGAACACCTGCCTGAAATGTTTGAAATCTTCAAATATGGTGTACCTGTAAGCTCAAAAGTCGTCTTGACAAAAAATGGGGACACCACTTTTTTCAAATTAGAAGTATATTTTCTCAGCTTTGAATGTGTCTAGTAGCACAATATATTTTATCTCATTTTTTCTGAACCGCGAAAGTAAATTAATTTTTGATTTTGAGTTGTTTTGTCCTAATGTTTGAGCTCAGAAAACGAGAAAGAAATCCATTTTGACCTGAACTAGAACCAGAAAATACCGTGTTTCATGCACATGCTTGCTGTACGATTTAAAAAAATTGAAATAACATGTTTGTATGTTCATCACATCATTTGGGAGAAACTATGCTAGAGTAGCTTACAAGAAATTTCTAAATGTTTTATATAATGCATATTAAATTATTGAGAATAGTGATTAACTTTGGTGGGAGACTTAACTATTCATTTAAATATTTCTGTTCAAAAACTGCTGATAGAATCTTTCATGTAGTTGATTTTTATGTTTTTAAAGAACAGTCTCGAGGCACGTTTCCTAATCTCTTCCAATTTCCGGATAGGTCATCGCTTCTGGTAGGAAAATTAGAGACGGAAGCACACTCATTCATGCATGATTGAAAAATATCACATATTGGCTTCTAAATAAAATCATTTTTATGATGAATAGTACAGTTAATTGTTCAACATTTTAATACGAAAGTCACATCGTTTGTTATAATGCTCAGAATCAGTTTTTCTTTTCTCTCACATTAATTCCTTTTGAGATCTGGATAAAATGTAGAGTTAAGGTTTAAAGTTTTAAGAACAATTTTTTTTTGCATATTCCAATAAATTCAAATGACCTACTCTTATAAGTGACCTACTCTTGCATAGCTTCACCTATAGCCTCTTGGAGATACATAGATAAAAAAAGGTATATAATTTAAGATTGAAGCTTTAGTAGTGAACTTTTTATTAGATTATAAACCTCACAGCAAGGATCATAATAAATGTACGGTTCGAAAGCCTGCAAGGTCTGATGCTTTCATTATTTATTCAATTAGAAGTTCTTATTTTCATTCAACTCATATATTGATCTTTCATTTTCTGGTATTCGTTAACATAAAACAGGATCATATTATTGTCGTTCAAGTATTTTTTCTGTTGAGGACCCCAATAGATTCTACAGGAATGTAAATCTAATATTTGTAAGCGTGGAGTACGTAAATATGAATTCATTTATGTATGTATGCATTTGTGTATATATGTATGTACATATAAACTTTCTCCACAGTTGAAAGTTTCATTTTCTAAAAACAAATGAATAACATTTTGAAAAATTCTCTTCAATCTTTTGTCTGTTTTACTATACCAGTTTATATCTAGTGATTAACAGGAACCTGATTTACATAATATTATCATCGCATCACAAACCATAAAGAATAATACCTACTTACAGCAAAAACCCGGGAAATCAAACCGTTGCATATCATCCTGATTATCAACTTCAGATCAGATCAAAAAAGAAAAAATTCTCACTGAAAGGGATGAATTTTCGAACCAAAAAGACGACAGTTCTGCAAAACAATTGAATTTTCAACCCACAAATATGAATTTTCAACAAAAAAGTTCATTTTCAACCAAATTGTTGAAGCTTTAACCAAAAAAAAAAGAATTTTCCATAAAACAGTTGAATCCTTAGCCGAAACGGATTAATTTTCAACTAAAGAGTTGCATTTTAAACCAGAAAAAATTAATTCACAAACCGAAAAGACGACTTTTCTGCATAACAATTGAATTTCTAACCAAAATAGATTAATTTTAACCAAAAAGTTGCGTTTTGAACCGAAAAGAGGAAACTTCTATCAAAAGAGATTAATTCTTAAACGAAAAACACGACGTTTCTACAAAGGAATCGAATTTTCAATACGCGAATATGAATTTTCAAGAAGAAAGTTTATTTTCAACAAAATTATTGAAGTTTCAACCTAAGAAGACGAGTTTTCAACAAAATACATGAATTTTCGATTTAAAAAAAAAACTCCCAATCAACACTGAAATCGTTAAATTTTCAGTTACAAAAATCAATCTTCATCCAAAAAAGATGAATTCTCAACAAAAAATATGATATGTAGATATTTCAATCAAAAAAGATTTTCATTAAAAATGTAAACAGTTGAATTCAATCAAAAAAGATGACTTTCAACAAAAAAGTTAAATTTTCAATCAAAGAGATGAATTTTCAACCAAAGAAGTAAATTTACAATAAAATAATTATATTTTCAACCAAATAATAACATCTCTCACCAAAAAAGATTAATTCTCAACCAAAAATATAATTGTAGACTTTTCATCAAAATACATATATTTTCAAGTGAATAGTTGGATTTGAATTTTCAACCAAGAAAGATTTAACAGTCAAGAGTGAAAAAAATGCAAGCAAATTATTGAATTTTCAAGCCAAAAACGCGAATTTTTTGCAGAACAGTTGAATTTTCAACCCACAATTATACGTTTTCGAAAATAAAAGTTAATTTTGAACTAAATAGTTGATTTTTCAACACAAAAGACGAGTTTTTGAGAAAACACTTCAATTTTCAAGCGAAAAGTATTGCTTTCTAGCATAATTTTGTATCTTCAAAAAAATAATTAAATTTACGATCAAATAATGAACTTAGAAATCAAAAAAGTTGAACTCTCCATGAAAAGTATAATAGCAGTCTTTTTAACCAGAGAGATGAATTTTCAACTATTATGATGAATCCTGAACTGGCATGGTTCAATTTTTAGCTAAAAAAATTAATTTTCAACCAAAAAAGAATCATAACTTTTCACGACCAACAAGGAATGTTTTAGAAAATTTTTAAGCTCAGGGTGGGCAGAAAATGGTAACTTTCCTATACTGGGCTATAAATATCTATGGCTCTGGAAATTATTTTTTAATCTTCAAAAAGTGTTTCATTAGATTTACGTAGTTCAAGTGTTTGTCAAAACTTAATGCTTTTGCGTTCAAAAAATTTATAACTGAAACTTGACAGTTGTTACTCATCAAACTTCATGATAGCACAGAAAAAACTAAATTAAAATTTTGTTGCAGGTAAAATTTCTGCGATTAAAGTTTACGTGCTATTCAGCACAAGTTTATCCTAAGATGGAATGAAAACTATCGACTTCTACGTCGTTACAGTATTGCGAAAAATAGGAGAGTAGTAGTAAATTTCGGCTAGAAATCAGAATTTTTTTTATAAATCAGGATTTAAAAAATGCGCTTATTTGAGTGTCATTTTTAAAATAATTATACTTCTCGCGTACGAATAAGAACACATTTTTCATGACTGAGAATAAATCACTTTACAGACCATCACCATCTATAAAGACCACACCGTGGCTTATGAAATTCATAAGATTTTTACCGATTTTGAAAGTTTCCATTAAGACTCTTTTACTTTCTACCTCAGCCGGTACTGCAGGTTAGGATCAAATATGAAAATGAAATTGGGAATTGAGTTGAGTTTGATGTTGAATTATTTTATTAAATGTTTATCTTAATTAAAAAGTGAATGGTAATTTAAAATTTTAAAGATGGTTTCATGAATACAATGTCACTCTGTTTTGAATCCTATGACCATATCGAAATAAAGGAACGGCATGTCTAATTTAAAAGTTTAACCCAAATAAAGATATTAAAATTGCCCCAAAAATTCTTTAAATTCGAGATATATATTTCAGCAGTAAAATGGGTTGTCAAGAATGAATAAAAATTTAGGGAAAAAAATAGAATAAACAAATAAGTGCAATGAAATAACATTTATATTTTCAGGTTTGCATTTACAGATATTATTGATATGATAGTCTGAAAAATAAACTAAAAAATGGAAAAAATTTCGTTTGACTTAGACAAAAATAGTCATTAACATTTTTTCCTGATTTGTTGGTTTGAAAATTAACTTGGAGAATAATAAAGATTGGTGGCACGAAACGAAGAGAATAAGAATTGTTCCTCTTTAGAAATTATTTTCCAGTTCCAAAATTTTGTCCCGTAAAAAGGCCTCCTCCAGTTAAACATGCAATATATTTTTTTCAATTGCTATTAACATTTGAGAAAGTCTGAAATTGATTTAATTTCTCGATTAGTTTTTATATTAAACTGCAATAGTGACGCCATGGATCCCGAATCTTTCAGGACAGAAATTGCTATCTCATTACTTGTGAACCATGGTTGAGATCAGACAGTATGGTGCCTTCTAATCTGGTGTCAAGTGCCAAATTGTCAGTCACGAAAAATATCTTTTCATTCGTCCGCGATAAGCATAATCATTTACAAAATAAAATTTAAATAAGCGTAATTTTGTTAAAAATCAGTGCCCTAATTCCGAGACCGGTTTCATCCATACTTTCCTGTTCTTCGCACAGCTGTCAAGGGCATATCAGACGACTCTTTTTCTCTGGAAAATGATTCAGAAAAAGTTTAAAAACGCGAAATTATCTTCGTTTCGTGTAAAATTTAACCGACAAGATTAACTTCTGTTTTAGCGAAACTTCCACATGAAATTAATGTAAATTTTTCCTCAAGTTTTTTTCAGTAAGGCAATTGATCTTGAGAGTCGGATCATTCCGATGCGCAATTCACTGATCAAATGAAAAATCCGAAATCTGTATGAAAGCGTTACAGATCATTTTAATCCGATTTCGAGATTAAATTGATCAACTGGCATTTATTGTGCTCAGAAAGCGTTAAAAATGACGCGAGGAATCAGAGAGCTTAAGCCAATTCGAGTTTGTAAAGCCGGTCAGGGTGGTAGGTTTCATTAAACGCTTTGACACCCTTCCAGCATACTTCTGGGGGAATCTTCCGAGACTCGGGAAACTTCGATAATAAGTGATTTCAGCGAGGCTAAGCGAGAGCCAGGGGAGAAAGGAGGATCGCTTTGGTTGCACCGGCCACCAAGGGACATCCAACCGGGGCTAAGCAAAGTTGCACGGCTTCTCGACGCTGTCTGACCCGCGGATTATCGGCTTACCTGGCTACCAGTCCAGGTTATTTCTACACGTGGTGGTCGAGAGTACACGTAACCCATAACACTGATTTCCAGTTCCTTGCCTCATCCCACATGCTTGCATTCAACGAGGGACTTCTTTTATCCACGTTCAACAACCCAGTGTCGTATTTACCCTAGAGGCCAATAAGGCGATGGAAGGGTACCAATGGAAATTTTTCTATGCACTTATATCGAGGCTCTGGTGGTTCGGATTCCACCCTGAACTGTGCGTCTCTTGAAAAGAGTTTAGCGACCTAGGTTCAACAACACAGTGTCGTATTTACCCCAGAGGCCAAGAAGGCGATGGAAGGGTACCAATGGAAATTTTTCTATGCACTCATACCGAGGCTCTGGTGGTTTGGATTCCACCTTTAACTGTAGGTCTTTTCAAAGGAGTTTCCAATGTCGTACCTACCCCAGAGGCCAAGAAGGCCATGGATGGGTACCAATGGAAATTTTTCTATGAACTTCTACCGAAGCTCTAGTGGTTGGGATTCCACCTTAAGCTGTACGTCTCGTCAAAAGAGCTTAGCGGTCTGGGTTCAACAACCCAGTGTCGTATTCACCCCAGAGGCTAAGGATGCCAAGGAATGGTACCAATGGAAATTCTTCTATGTACTTCTACCGAGGCTCAGGTGGTTCGGATTCCACCTTAAACTGTGGGTCTCTTCAAAATAGTTTAGCAACCTAAGTTCAACAACCCAGTGTCGTATTTACCCCTGATGCCAAGAAGGCCATGAAAGGGTACCAAAGGAAAATTTTCTATATATTTCTACCGAGGCTCTGGTGGTTCGGATTCCACCTTAAACTGCACGTCTCCTCATAAGAGTTTAGCGACTTAGGTTCAACAACCCAGTGTCGTATCTACCCTAGAGGCCAATAAGGCCATGGAAGGGTACCAATGGAAATTTTTCTATGCACTTATACCGAGGCACCGGTGGTTTGGATTCCACCTTAAATTGTAGGTCTTTTCAAAGGAGTTTCCAATGTCGTACCTACCTCAGAGGCCAAGAAGGTCATGAATGGGTACCAATGGAAATTTTTCTATGAACTTCTACCGAAGCTCTGGTGGTTGGGATTCCACCTTAAGCTGTACGTCTCGTCAAAAGAGCTTAGCGACCTGGGTTCAACAACCCAGTGTCGTATTCACCCCAGAGGCTAAGGATGCCATGGAATGGCACCAATGGAAATTCTTCTATGTACTTCTACCGAGGCTCTGGTGGTTCGGATTCCACCTTAAACTGTAGGTCTCCTCAAAACAGTGAGCAACCTAAGTTCAACAACCCAGTGTCGTATTTACCCCTGATGCCAAGTAGGTCATCAAAGGGTACCAAAGGAAAATCTTACATGTATTTCTACCGAGGCTCTGGTGGTTCGGGTTCCACCTTGAACTGTACGTCTCCTCGTTTTTCTTTGTTTTTTTTTTCAAAGATCGAAATGAAATCAACTTTCTTATGATAAATTTGTAGTGTACTAAAAAAGAACGCTTAAAAAGTTCACAAATCGAAATTAGACTTCGAGACTACCCACTTTTCCGGCTCATTAGAGACAAATGTACAATAAATGTACAACAAAAAAGAAAAAAGAGAGAGAAAAAGAAAGAGTCAACCAAAACCAACCTCACACTCTTTCTTTTCTCCGTCTTTTTTCTACTACTGAGGACCAACATGTTTCGAATCCAATTCAGACTTCCTCATCAGGGGTTTTTTATAGCAATACTACAGTTATAAATAATAAAACATACATTAATTAAATTCAAATATTCAAATATAATTTATCATATGTTGGAGAATGAAAAAAAAATTTAATACTATTTTGAACAAGTGAATGAACAAGAATCATTTTTCCAATTAAATACACATTTTTCGTAAACAAATACACATTTTGACAATATCTGAATGAGTAGGTTCAATTTTTTATCTTAGAATGAACTAAAAATGTCTCTTCAACGACACTTTGTCTTCATATTTTTTATTTCGACCAAATTTTTAGTTTATCCAAACAATTCTTATAAACAAATGCGCATTCCGATCTTTTTTTCATGAATGGTCTCATTTTTTCAGAGTAATCAACTAAAAATATCTTACCAATGACTTCTTGTTGTCAGATATTTCCCATTAACAGCAAATGTTAATTATTCAAACACTTCTTATAAACAAATATCTATCTTTACCTTTTTTTCATGAACAAGCTCAATTTTTTTGCGGAATCGACTAGAAACGTCTTTCCAGTGACTTTTTGTTGTCATATTTTTTCAACTAAAAATAACTGTTAATTACTCAAACAATGTATATAAACACATGCACATCTCGATCTTTTTTCCACAAATAGTCTCATTTTTCAAGGAATCAACTAAAAATGTCTTGTTAATTATAAATGACATTTTTGGTTCATAGCACATATTGCTCAAGTATTTGTAAATGATGTCAATGATTATTGTGTTGCTTGATCATTTTATCTTTTCGGAAATTAGGTTTGTTATATGGATTTTTATTCTTATTTCTATCCCCATTGCTCGCACATTTTGGTGCAAAAATGAGTTACAAAATTAATAATTTATGTTGATCTGAAATTTTTTGGAGAATTCATTCCGAGGATAAGGTAAATCCGAAACATAAAAAAGATGCGATTGTGGATAATATTCAAAATACAAATGAGTACTCTGAAAGGCAGTTATTACAAATAAAATAGAAACTGCTTAATACATTTTATCTACAGTAATATGAAAAGTGGCAAATTGTAGATGTGAATAATTCATAGTTATTGTTAATTAAATAAATATGACAGCAAAAAGTCATTGGCAAGACATTTTCAGTCGTTTCCGTAAAAAGAAGTGAGTATGCTTCTGGAAGGATGATAAATATGGGCATTGGCTTATAAGAATAATTTGAATTAATGAAAAAATTGGTCAAAATACGAAATATGACAACAAAGTGTCATTGGGAAGACATTTTCAGTTCATTCATCGAAAAAAATTGAGTCTACTCATTCAGATATTGTCAAAATGTACATTTCTTTGCAAAAATTGTTTAAATAATAACAAAAAGGCAAGTTTTTGTGAATAACCGTAATCGCCCATTAATTTCTCTCATATTTTATGCAAAAAGTATGAATTTCAACCAGTAATCATCGCAAAGTATAGAAAAATGACACTTGTTCATTAATTAGCTTATAACATTATAGCAATTTCTTTTTCCTACTCCAACACACAATTAATTATTCCTGTACATTTCCTATACTGATTTAAGACCTGTTTAATTAAATCTGAGAACCTTTAGAGTAATGGCACACTCAAAACGTTATTTAAAAAAAAAAAAATATTTCATTTTTCATTAAATGAAAAATGTTGCTTAGAGAAAAATCGGAAGTTGGCAGATACAAGTTGTTCCTGAAAGCCTTACGGTCATTTTAAACAAAAAATAATCCAAATCCGTCAAAAATTGAACTGGCGAGCAATTTTTGTACAAAAAAAGTTCCTCTTTGCACACTGTGCGCCGCCACGATATCGTATTTCAAATTATTTTAGAGATTGGGAATTCTCACCGTTGAAGAATAATGAAAATTCATTTAGAATAAACATAAATTGTCAAACATTTATTAAGAAAATATCATACTAGCCTATATTCTCTCTTCAACGTGTCCGTAGTTATTAGTTATTATTATTTTGAGGAATCTTCGAAACTTTCAAACGTTTTAAGAAATTTCAAAAGATTTTAAAGATTCCAAGACAGTTTCAGGAATTTCATAGTTATTTATTTCAGAGAATCCTTAAGGACTTTCAAGGGATTTCAAGGGATTTATTCAAAGGCACTCAATAAAGTTTAAAGGCACTTAGTATCGTATTGCAATGGATTTCTCAGAATCTCAAGAGATTTCGTAGGACTTCAAATATTTTTAAAAATCTTAAAGAATGTCAGCAGATTTCACGTCATTTTACGGGGTTTGGAAGGATTTTATAATATCTAAATGGATTTCAAAAAATTTACTTGCAGGAATTGAGGGATTTCAAAAGATTTCAAAGATTCGAAGAGATTTTAAATATTTCAAGTTATTTCCAAAGATTTTCAAGAATTTCAAATATTTTAGGACATTTTAAAAGATCCTAAGCAATATTCAAAATATTTAAAGAAATTTAAGGGAATTTCGGAGGAATTGAATGATTTGAGGGTATTTTAAAAGATTCCAAGGAATTTTCAAAAGTTTTACAAAATTTTAAGTGATATCCACAGATTTCAAAGGATTTGAAATATTTCAGGGTATTTAAAAATATCCTTAGATATTTAAAAAAATGTCAAGCTTTAGGATTTCTGAAAATATTTCAAAGAATTTAAAGAATTTTAAATATTTTATCATATTTAAAAAGATTTATATGAATTTTCAATAGATTTGAGGAATTTAAAGGGATTACAAGGTATTTTAAAGATTATAGGGTATTTTGAAAGATTCAAGAAATGTCAAGGAATTTCGAAGTATTTTACTGATTTTTGGGTATTTGAAAAAATTTGTACAGTTTCACAGAATTTCGGAAAATTTGGAAGAATTTTATAGGACCTAGAAGATTTTAGGATATTTAAAAATATTCATAGGAATTTCCAAAAAATTTGAAGAATTTTAAATATTTTAGGGTATCTAAAACGATTCGAAGGAATTCTTAATAGATTCCGAGAATTTGAATGGATTTCAAGGCATCTCAAAGTTTATAGGGTATCTTTAAAGATTATAAAAAATTTTTAAAAATGTCAAGGAAATTCCAAGGATTTTGATGATTTTTTTTGTATTTAAAGAAATTTCATACAGTTCTACAGAATTTCGGAAGATTTGGAAGGATTTCATAGGAACTACAGAGTTGTGGATATTCAAAAAGATGCAGCGAATTTCTAAAGATTCTAAAAAATTTTAAATATTTTAGGATATTTCAAACGATTCCAAAGAAGATCTTTAGATATTAAGAAAATGTCAATGAAATTCCAAGGATTTTAATGATTTTTTGGTATTTAAAAAAATTGCATACAGTCTTACAGAATTTCGGAAGATTTGGAAGGATTTCATATGACCCATAACGTTTTAGGATATTCAAAAAGATTCCAGGGGATTTTTAATAAAAAGAATGAGAGCTTTACAAAATGTCAATGAATTTCCAAAGATCTGAATAATTTCAAGGTATTTAAAAAAGTTATTACAGCTATAATGAAATTCGAAATATTTGAAAGGATAGGACCTATAAGGTTTCGGGATATTTGAAGAATTCCAAGAAATATTCCAAACAGATTTAATAAGATTTCCGAGCACTTCAATAAATTTTCCAGGATTACAGGAAATATCAGATTTAATGGCATTTCACGGGTTTTTCAAGGGAATTATGGGATTTCAACGAATTTTAAAGATTTGAAGTGAGTTCAAAATATTTCAAGGGGTGTCAAGAAATTTTATAAGATTCAAGGGACTTTAATAGCATTTCCAAGATTTGATGGGTTTTTCATTTTTTTTTCATTTTAAGGGCAGCGGCGAGCGGCTTCCGAAGTCTTTTGGCCCATCGGTAATGTCACCGATTCAGTTCCACGCCCAGTCCGCCCCTGGAGGCAGCGCGGCAACCTAACTTTTTCTCATTAGAGAACACATCTGTTTTCACTCGTATTGTCTTTTTTTGCTTGTCAACCCTGCGAACGAAAAGACTAGTAATCAAAATTGAAAAAAAAGGTGGTAGTAAATGAGCAGGGGGAGTTCTGGACCAAGATTCCTACCTTACCAAATTCGACACCATAGACAGTTCTAGTGGTTCATGTCCGTGCTAAGTTTCTATACTGTTCTCGAAGGCTATTGAATTGGTCGCCAATATTTCAAGAGGAAGCAAAATTCGTTTTTCCCAATTGCACAATATAACTTTGTGACATCATCGGGACCCTTTGAGAACATTACAGAAACTTAGCACAGATATAAACCACTTGAGCTGCTAAACGGTCTCGAAGTCGGTAAGGTAAAAATTTTGGTCCGAAACTCCCTGTCTACTGGCGGCAAATTTGAGGGCGGCCTAGGGCAGCTTGAGACTTAAATGCGACTCTGTGTGTGCCATAGTTATGTCCGCACATATCACAAATCACATACATACGCTAGGGATAAGATGAATGTATAGAGGCCTTGGACGTAAAAAACGAACACTCGATTTTACGATATCGCTCGTTTCTACGATGGGTTACATGAGAGGACACCCAATACAATTTCCGGTTGAAATCAGAATTTCGTAGTAAAGCTTCAAGGCAATCGCGCCGCTGCACCAAACTACCTAGAACATACTCTCGCACGACCATTCTGATACCATTTCATTCCTCGCCCGGTCGCGCTGTAATGAGTCCATCAAGAGTGAGATGGATCGTCAAATCCCTGTCCCGTTCAGTTGAGTCCAAAGTGCCCCAATCGGGACCAGAGAAGGAAAATTTGTATGTGAAATGGACGAAAAATAAGACAAGGATTTTTTATAAAATTAAAGAATTATCAAAAATGGTTGAGACTATAGAAAGATTTAAACACATTTAACTCTCAATTTAATTCGCCTCCATTTACCACCTTCTTAGAATTTCCGCCGACTCGCATTTGTCGATGAGAGGCTCCATTCACGTCCCGGACAAAATAAAAATTACGGAGCCGAAAAACTTCCCAATCAGTAAAGAGTTTTAAATCTTTCTCTTGATGGAAACGAGAAAGTAAAAAATCTCTTTAATCATAAGAGAAAAAATTTTTTTGAAACGTACTTTTCAATAGTAGAAGTCAGGGTCCAGATGCCGAAGAAACTGATGAGATTGACGAAAATAATTGAAAGTAGTATTTAATAAAGTATTATTTTTATAGTTTATTGTTTAAAATGTGTGATAAATATATTATTTCAATTATAATATCTTGAGTATTATTTTGATATCCTACTTGATCTTCATATCGTCCGCTGCAACACGTTCGTAGCCGAGGAGGCACGTGCATAGGGCAGCGTCAAGATTGCTGCCTGCAATTTAAAACATTCATAATTTCTGAACCATTAATCCGATTGAGCTTAAACTTTCTAGAAGACTTCTTTGAACCTTAATCAGTGACTTTCTTACTTAATTATGATACAATAAATCATTTTTATAAGGAATAAACATTTCACAATAAATGCCAGTTGATCAGTTCGATCTCGAAATTGGATCAAACTGACATGCAACGCTTTTATACAGATTTTGGATTTTTTATTTGATCAGCAAATTATACTCTAAAAGATCCGACTATCAGGATCAACAGCCTGTCATGAATTTTCATGATTTTTTAAGTTTAGTTGTTATGATACGATCGAGGCATGGCACATGCACGTTGAAATCTGAGCGTTCGAAGAAGTTTCTTATATTTTTTTCAACGTAATATCATGAAATTTTGACGAATATTTGAAGTACGTAAATCTAAAGAAACGTTTTCTAATGGTAAAAAATAATTTTCCAGAGACATACATAGAGATTTATAGCTCAATATAGGAAAATTAAAATTTTTCGCCTACCCGCAAATTCTGAATTTTCTAAAACATTCCTTGTTGATCCTAGAAGATTGTCAATCCTCCAGAAGTATAGAAAAGCTTTCAGTGAGAAAAAAATTAATTACCAGAGAGGAATATTCGTTTTTTTGGTAGAAAAATAATTTCTTGAACTGAAAATTCAACCATTACAGTTGAAAATTGAAATTGAATTGAAGATGAAGTTGAATTGAAAATAAAGTAATTCTTCTTGGTTGAAAATTCAACTCCTTCGTAGAAAAGATTTGCTTTTTTGTCTTGAAAATTCAACAATCTTGGAGAGGTTTTTTTCTCTCTTGACTGAAAAATCTTTCTTGATTGGAAAATTCAACTCTTTTGTCAAAAATTCGTCTTTTTGATTCTAAATTCATCTCTTCTGGTAAACATTTAATCTTTCTGGGGCAAAACTGAAACTGCATGGTTGAAAACTAATCTGTTTTGGTTGAGAATTGAACCATTTTGTTGGAAATCTTTTCCTCGTTTTTCCACTTGAATTGGAAATTAATTAATAGAACCCAATAAGAAAATTCAAGCATTTTTGTTTGAGAGATAATTTGTTAATTCTTTTTAGTCGAAAAGTTTCCAATTATATTCGTAATTAAGGATTCATCTTTCTCGGTTAGAATTTTTATTATTTGGTTGAAAATTTAATTATTTTGCTAAAAAGTCATCCTTTTTGGTTAAAACTTAATACTTTTCGGTTGAAGATTCAATTGTGTGGAAAGTTCGACTTTTCTAGTAGAATTAAATGTTTTTTATTCGAAAATCAAAATTCTGCATGGTTCAAATATCCAGTATTACATTTTTCATTGGAAATTCATTTTCTTTAGTTACTTTTTTGTGTTGAAAATTCATTTATTTGACTGAAAATTAAATTATTTCATTTATTGTTGAAAATTTTTCTTTTTTAGCTGAAAATTTAATTTTTTGATTGAAAATTCGTTTTTTTTTTTGTAGAAAATTAATCTTTATTATTTTAAATTCACCTCTTTGCTTGAAAAATTTTCATATTTTGATTTAAAATTGATATTTTCAATTAAGATTCTTTCTTTTCAGTTAAAAATTTAACAATTTGATTGGGAATTCATGTTTTTTTTAATGTATGTATTTTTTGGTATGAAATTCACCTTCTTAGCTCAAACTTCTCTTTTTACTTGAAAATTCATCGCTTTGGTTAAAAATTTAATTTTTTGTTGAAAATTTGTTTCTTTTTCTCTTGAGATTCTATTTTTTTACTGAAAATTTGATTATTCCATTGTTGGTTGAAAATACTTTTTTTTGGCTGAAAACTCAATCATTTGGTATAAATTTCATATATTTTTTCTTACAAATCGTTTTCTTTGGTAAAAAACTATTCTTCTTGTTTGCAAATTAATCTTTGTAGGTGAAATTTCATCCGTTGTGGTTGTGGATACAACTTTAGCTTTTATTCTTCTTTTTTGATTGAATTCAAGTATTTCTTACATCAAATTCTAATCCCTTTTGATTGAAATATCTACAATTGAATTTTTACTAAGAATTCATCTTTTTTAGTTGAAAATTGAACTACTTCGTTGAGAGTTGAACCACTTTGTTGAAAATTTATTTTCTTGATTGAAGATCTATTCATTTGGTTGAAAATTCAAGTTTTTTTTTGAAAAATTCGTTTTTTTCGGTTGAAAATTCATTTTTCAAGTGAAAATTCAACTTTTCCATTTTTGCTTGGAAGTATATCTTTTTTAATAGAAAACGTATTCATTTGTTTGAAAATCAATGTATTTCACCAAGTTCTTATTATTTGGTAAAAAAATTCTTCCTCTTCGAAAATTGATCTTTGTGGTGAAAATTCTTCCGTTTTGATTGTGGATTCAACTTTTTTCTAAATTCACCTCTTTCGTTTAAATTCAACTACTTTTAAGTTGAAGTTTTGATCTTTTTTGGTTGAAAATTCTACTATTCGCTTGAAAGATTCGTTTTCCTAGGTTGAAATTCCATTTTTTCTTAACTGCAAACTTGATTATTCCATTTTTGGTTGAAAATTTATTTCTTGTAGTCAAAATTCAATTATTTGGTTGAAAATTTGTGTATTTTGTCGAAAATTCGTCTTCTTGGTAGAAACTTTATCTTCTTTGTTGAAAATTCATCTTTTTAGTTTAAAATTCAACTATTTTGTTAGAAAATTCAATTATTTCGTTGAAAATTAACTTTTTCGTCGATAATTTATATTTTCGGATTGAAAATTCAACTGTTTTGTAGAAAATTCGCTTTTTTGGCTTGAGAATACAACTATTTTTTTGCAATTATTTTTGGTTGGTAATGTATCTTTTCTAGTTGGAAATTAAACTTTTCAATTGAGAATTGATCTTTTGTAGTATAGCCACGCTATACTACCGGGGACCAAGGAATTTATATGGTAAGGGTAAACAAGGGACGTGTAATGGAGAAGCGATAGGTTTTTGATCGATCTAGAAATCATCGTGCGTTGTTCATTCAAACGACACGCTCGTCCCACAACACCGCTCCGACACGGGACGCTGATCAATCTCTCTAACAATCACCCCAGGTGGAGACCTTCACAGTCATTATACTAATACACTAAGCTAATGTCATCACGAGGGCCTATCTTGTGTTTCTACGACTCCTTTGCTTCAGAGTCTCATTCACACATTCCAACCATTCCTTCTTCGGTCTACCTCTGGGTACGCTACCACTTCACCTAAATACACTCGATTCTTTTAACGTTTTTCATTCCTTCTCTCAACCACGCAACCGTCTTTACAGAGCCGCGAACGCGCTTCAGTACCAAGTGTCTATAAAACGTGCAGTCGCGGTATCTCCCACCCACGCAAACATCGCGAGAGGGGATACACGACTTTGAAAAATCGAGAGCGGGATGCTGGTCCCGAAATCTTCATTGAGGAGCTCGCTGGTGAGCGAGCAGGATTTAGGGTGATCTTGAGGCCGACCAAGGAGTCTACTCCTGCAACCGAATTTCGATCTACCCTAGCTTACCATGCAGACGAAGAGGCTAGAGAGTCTACTCTCGACACCGAGTACGAGTGCAATAAGCGTAAAGGCTTTCTGTTCGAGTCACGAGAACTTGAGAGCGCGACCTTCTGTACCATCTTTGAGGAATTTTGCTTAAGTTACGGTAAAATAAAATCCTGAGTCCGAGATTTTGCATCTTGTCACTCTGCCTTGGAGTTATTTTACTAGATTCCTGATAGCGGAGGCGGAGAAGCTAGAAAGTCTACTTTCGAAACCTAGTACGTAACCTATCAAGAAATTCGTATTCTAAAAGTACTCGAATTGATGAAAACTACGAGAATTCATGTATGTCGAGAGAAATAAAAAAAATGATCATTTTTTGAAGATTGAGGTGCGAAAAAGTATCTCGGTTGAGTTCTATGACTACATTATTTTATTGATAAAATAAATCACTGAATTTATATTCTGGGAAATATTAGAATCTTGATTTCTTCTCCCGAGTCGATCCTGTATGATTCTACATTGAAAAATCAATTAAAGAAAAGCAAGAAGCATACAGCCGTAACAATCTTATTATCTACAAACGCCAGGCCACCCACTTTCCTGTCCCGAGATCAACACCTTCTTCGTCTAAGAAAGCCATTCTTAGACATTTGTCCAGGTATATATTAAACATCCAGGGAAATAACGCAGCCTTTTCTGACGCCCTGCTTAATATCAAACCGATTTCTCAGTTGTCCATTCACTCTTACACTTGCTTCACTACAGTTATACGTTAATCATGTCCTAAAAACAAAATAATGTTTCTAGCTAGTGCAAGGAAGCTTCGAGTTTCATCTAGCTTCGAGTTTCGTTTAGCTTCAAGTTTCGTCTAGTTTCGAAGGAAAATATTATTCTTCAATACTGCACCAGTTGCGGATTCCTGTAAGCATAAATGCATGTTGCAAGTGTAGCGTCTGTGATTTTAAGTTTACCGATAACTCAGGCACTTTTCCTTGAAGAGGACTCAGAGTTTCGCGCCACTTAGAAGTGGCTGTTGATATTTACCGTAGTCATACAGAGATGTCAGATAAACGTGGAAAGGGATGTTATCACGCGAAGCAACGGCGAAACTAGAAGCGGTAACGGTACAAGACTGACGCCCTTCAGGACTCATAATACACCGGAGCCAACCCTGGGGAAATTTAGCAGACGCAGTGAAAACCGTTGTTTTGTAAGCTTATACATCATACTTGTGAGGTTAGGCTGGAACACAGGAGGTGTTCTCAGAGTTAGGTAACAACATTAACATTAACTCTCACACTACCTGCAAGAACATGGGTGTTTTAAGGGGGGAGTCTCAAGTAAAATTCTTAAAAAATCGATTTTTCCTGATTTGCATAAGTGAATGCTTTGACATATTAAGAATGTTAATCCGTAAGTCTTAGTAAGCGTTTCTGCGTATTATCAATGCTGCAGACGTATTTATATCAGTGCGTCTAGGAGTCCAGCGCTGTCGCTACTCGGTCCCTTCTATGCAATAAAATTAAGAAGGCGGATGAATAGCATGAAGCAAATGTTTTTGGCAGCGAAAATAGAAAACTAGATTCTTGAAGAAACAGAAGGTCTGCGTCGTTTGGCTCAAAAATTAGAATTAAAATATTCCAATATCATTTTCTATACTTAAAATACAAACTATCCCTCCTACCAAAAAATGTTCATGAGAAAGCTTATGCGTCTTCGTAAAAACAATAACTTTGATATCACAGCTTTTTTTCGTATCTCGCGTTATTTGGCTCAAAATTTGAATTTTCGATTTTTTTTTAAAATTCAAAACATTTTTACTACAGTCTGGTAGGACTTTCATGGAGCAACGTTTTTCTACTTCTAACTTTTTTTCATATCGTGCATTGTTTGGCTTGAAAACCTAATTTTATTTTCGTTTTTGGAATTTTGAAAAAGCTATAAGTCTCATAATTTTTTCTTCATCGAAAAAAGTCATTAAGATAAATTGTTCGATTTTTTAAGTACTACGAATAACCGGACATATAATTTTCAAATCTTGAAAAAAATGGTCTCAAAAATTTTGAAAATGCTTCAACTATTTGAATTTTCATCCAAAATGTCTGGCTAACAAACTTGATCTTCAATTTTCGATACTCAAAGAGTGTACCAAAGGCCAATCCAATAGATTCATTCTTTCGAAAGTTCTCGTGCTCACAAACAGACATACAGACAGACAGCCACACAAACGGACAGGCACATTCGTAAAAACCTATTTTTCGGGTTCAGGGGGTCTCAAAACGTGAACAGTTGACGAAAACGGGGGGGGGGGGGTCAAATTTTACACAAATCTAATACCTTCTCTGATGAGAATGTAATAATTGTTAGAACGGATTGCCCCCACAGGTACTGCTACATAATTGAATTCCCCACCGGTTGGACCTAAGTTTTTAATGATATTAAATATTGAAGTCAATTTATTACATAATTAAAGATGAAATTTCGTTCGGAAAAATCGTGTCTTTTTTCTTAAAATATGCAAAATTATATACTAAGACTTTCACAAAGTTTCATCAAGACACTTCAAAAAAAATCTCAAAAATCACTTTATTTATAGCAATTCCCTAGAGTCCCCCCCCTGCAAAACAGCATCTTGACAGGGAGGGGGGGCTGAGAGACAACGAAAACTGGCTAAAATGTAAGATTTCGTCAGATTTGTATGAAACTTGTTATAACAGGGTTTTGAGGTCGCTGATTTCAACTTTGACGTCAAAACTTCCAAATTCGAAATAGCGAATCCAATATCGCGGACTAAATTATAAAATTTTTATATGTTTGTCTAAAACTTGGTACAAGAGAGTTTTCAAGACAGCTTATTTCGGTTTTGACGTCAGAGGTTTCAAATTCAAAATGGCGAATCAAATATGGCGGCCGACATTCCCAAGTTGTTACAGATTTGCCTGAAACTTGATACAAGAGGGATTTGAAGAATGCTTATTTCAATTTTTATATCAAAAGTTACAAATTCAAAATTTCGGATCCAATATGACGGTCAAAATTTCCAAATTTTCACAGGTTTGCCTTAAACTTGGTACAAAGGGGTTCTTGAGGTCGCTTATTTCGATTCTGACGTGAGAGGATTCAAATTCAAAATGGCAGATCAAATATGGTGGCCAAAATGTCCAAATTCTCACAGCTTTGCCTAGAACTTGGTACAGGGAGCT
Organism: Melikaiella ostensackeni; assembly: GCA_032362435.1. Classification (NCBI taxonomy): domain Eukaryota; kingdom Metazoa; phylum Arthropoda; class Insecta; order Hymenoptera; family Cynipidae; genus Melikaiella; species Melikaiella ostensackeni. The sequence continues at coordinate 6,526,713 of JAUMHM010000087.1, read as the reverse complement.
TTTAAGATCGTTAATTTCGATTTTTGCGTCAAAAGTTACAAATTTAAAATGGCAACAAAAAAGCCCTCGCAATAATTTTCAGTCTCACCATTTTTTTTTTTAAACTTGATTTTTAGATTCAAAGAGGATGGCGGGTAACATGTTCAGGATTGGCTTGCTAATGAAACATGCTTTTCTACATGAAAAATAAGGAAACACGTATTTCTTTGAATTTAAAAAAAAATTTTTTTTTAATTTTACTTTAAATACCGTGCTCTTTTTGCAATTCTTGAGGATTTAAGGTTTTTATTTGCTCCAGTTTTTCAAGTTTTTTCCACTCTTTCGAAACTGATGAGAAAAACGAAGAAAGAATATACAATGGTAAATCTATTTTGATTTATTGATAAATTATGACAGGAAATTTTCTCAAAACAGCTATTTTTTTCATTGAAATCTTAAGGGGGAAAAAAGGGAAAGTTTCAAAAATGTGAGAAAATAAAATTGAGATAATTTTGTGTTAATTTTTCAAAAAATCAAAATGGCTTCAATATTTTTTCATCTTCGTTTCAAACTGGATAATCCGAAACAAGAAACACCTTCATATCTCAAAAATTGCAAAAATGGCACGGTCCTAAAGTAAAATTTGCAAAGAAAGTAATGTTACCCTTAAAATTTGAAAATGTTCGTGAAAAATGTGAGAATGTTGCTATGTTAATTTGAAAAATAACTGTTTTTTTATTTTCCACGTACAAAAACATATTTCATTAGTAAGCCAATCCTGAACATGTCACTCGCCAGCCTGTATGATTTTAAATGGATTCGGTCAGTTAATAAATATTAAATATTGGATTCGAAATAGAGTTATTTGATGATGATGTTATTGTTTTACAGTGAAAAATCTTCAATTAGGATAACGAGACGATTAGGTTGCTATATGTGTAAAATGAAACAAATTTTCATTATTTCAACAAAACTTTTATTCATTGGACAAAAATCGAGTATTCGTTGTTTCTGGTATTATAAATGTTTTTGAATTTGTATGGATAGAATAATAAATAATTTCGAATTTCAAGTGCTTGAAATTCCACAATATGATTGTTAAGATTACGTAGATTCCTTCAAAATTGAAAAGTTTAGCTATATATTCTAAGTCAATTAAGAATGATTTCAGTTCAGTATCGTTCAATTGCAAATAATTTCAATTCAAAGTTGTTCAAGTTTTAACTTTTAGAATGAATAATAACTAAATTTCAGGTGTTCTTAATTTAATATTGTATACTTTGAACGATTCGAATCAGAAAACGAACAATTTTCAATATATTTAAATCTTAGATTATGAAACTTTGAACGGTATAAATCATTTTTTTTTCAAACTCGTTTAATAAAAAATCATTTAAATTATAATGCTTTCAGTCTAAAATTTTTCCATTCTTTAATGCTCCTTATTCAAGAATTTTTAATTCCAAACGCTTTGAAATTGTTAGCTTCAAATTCTTACCTTAAAAACGTTTGCATTAAATGCAGTAACATTTGTCTGGAGTTATGCAAAATTTATTTGATTTTAAGCTGAGTTTGTCTAAATTTAAGGCTCAGTTCTGAAATTCAGAAAGTGAGGTCTTAAACGTAGACCAACAGGCCCGGCGAAACAGATTTTGTCTGTCTCATTCGCTCATTAACAGGTGTGAACATAAATGAATGAGAGTGAGCGAGACACTCACATGGGTAAAAC
>JAUMHM010000087.1:6480445-6510238 GCA_032362435.1 Melikaiella ostensackeni | reverse complement strand
ATGCATATGCTTGTCAATAAAAGTAATAGGATAATGGTTGAGAAAAAGAATCTGTTTGCATAATTCAATATTCTTTTCATAAAATGTAGGATGAGATAATTTGAGTGCTCTATCAATTAAATTCTTTGCAACTCCTACTTTGTTTTGAATGGAATGATTCGCATTAGAATTTAGTGTCCTTCCTGCAGAAGTGGTTTTTCTCTGCCAATCAGTAATTATATAACTTTCAGCAGTTTTTATCAAGGGCAAATCAAGAAAATTCAATCTGCCTTCTGTTCCAATTCCAGCAGTGAACTGTAATTCAAACAAGGATGTGAGTTAAGTAAACGGTGTTGATTACTGGCCAAAAATATGTATATTAATTGAAGCTGAGAGATCTCTCAGTGACAATCTTTACGTTTCAACTGTTCATCGACAGTTCATCTGCCTGCTGGATGGACTAAGTTAAATATTGAAAAATTGTTAGAGACGTCAAAACAAACATGTATGTGAATATGAATGTGAATTGTAATCTTGGATGTATACTGTTAAATACATTAGGTAGGGTATCTACATTTTGTGTATGTAAAGATAATACAGAAACATCCTCATATCTTGCATAAAAGTCCAATTCAAAATTAATTCTTTTGAAAACTTTATTTTCCAAATCTTCCGTCACAATTTCAGCGATAATTGGAGACAAGACTGAGCCTATCGGCGTTTCAAATTTTGGTTTGTAGAAAGTACCATTGAATTTAAAATGAACGGAATTGAAAACATAATCAATAGCATCAGGAATTATGTCTTCTCGCAATTTTAGTGTGGAGTTTGATTATATACCAACTACATTTAATAGCAAGTTTAACTCTTTCATATGGAATATCAGGAAACGTGGCTATTACACCAAAAGAGACAAAAATGTGATTTGTTGGTATTTTAACATTTTTGATTAATTTTAAAAAGGCAGCACTGTTTTTGATTGATCTTGCTGAAAGAGTAACTGATTCTTTGATAATTCTACTCAGAAGTTCTTCTAATTTTCTCATGTGTGAACCTATTCTCGAAATAACTGGTTGTGAATGAAATTCTGCTTTATGAGCTTTTATTAGGCCATAGGCAAGAGATAGATTTGTGTGAACTGTGTCAATGTCGCACCTTTTGATATTGTTTCCCAAACATTTTTGAAGTCTTAATCTCTCTAGAATTTTAAATGTACCTTTTTGAATCATTTTTCTAGGATCAATAGGAATAACTGGAAAACTATCTTCATCATTCGAAATACGCATCATTTTTTGATTATAAACATCTTTTAATAATGCAAATGTAATACTGCTTTTATCAGCCGCAGTAATCAATATTTCAGGATAACGTTTTGAAAAAAGTTTTGTTTCAAATAATTCTTTGCCTAATTCTTCTTCTAATAAGGTTTGCGGAGTACCATTATTCAAAAATTCATTCGATAAACCCATAAATCTTGCTCTGAATTCTTGTGCTTTGTTTTCTGGTAATTTTCAAATATTGGCTTCGACGTCTTCAATGATTTTAAGGGATTGAATATACTTTATTTCGCTACATTTTTTACTGAAGCCTTTACCCAACCTTAGAATGTAAATTACTTTTTGTGGAATCTCTACGCTAGAAATATTTAAGAACCATGGGTCAAGTTGGTCTTGGAAAAGAGCTTAGTGAATATTTAGAGTCAATTTTTGTAAATCACCTTGGATATTGAGAATATATTCGAATTTTCGTTCATGTGTACATTTGTCTCTCATGAATCATAAAAGTGGGTAGTTTCGAAGTCTTTTTTATTTGTGAACTTTTCGGGTGTTCCTTTCTAGTACACAAAAAATTTTTATAATAAAGTAGATTTCATTTCTATCTTTGATAAATAATCAGTTCAATAGTAATTAAGATTCGCGGTAGTATTCGCCGCCAAGTACTTACAAAAAAAGTAGAAAAAGATTCTAAATACCCATACGAGAAAAAAGAATCTGCCATGGAGGATGAATTGTGAAAAAGAAAAAAATCTCTACCGAGAATTATTATCCATAACATAAATGATTTTCAACATTAAAAGTGGAATATCTCAGTCAATTAATAAGGTATCGTGAATAAACTTGGTGGGTATATAGAGCCCACCAAAGTACAAAAATTCTATATGTTTGGAATATATTAATTGAGAATTAAAAAAATGAGCTATAATCGAATTTTCAGAAAAAAATCGCCTAACAAATAGTCGTCTGCAGGCTATAATTTTACTGGAATGATTTTAAAACGTCATCATAGTTGTAAAATCAAAAAATAATACCAAGTACCAAAAGTAGAAAAGTTATAAATGGAAGTGTTTTTTAGTAAGAGGAATTAGTTCAATGAATTAGTTCATCAAATAATTTTTTTCTTTGATGAAAAAATGAATTGATAGTGCAGAAAAATGAAAAAAAATTTGGCGGACCTATCATTGTCCTCAAATAATCATCATAGGTGTGCCAACATAGCAATAATAATAACAATAATAAATTATTATATCACAGGCCCGCCGAATGTTTTTTTGATTTTTCTGCACTATCAATTAATTATTTTTATCGAAAAAAATTTTTTTTAACAAAATAGTTCCTTTCATTAAAAAACACTTTTGTTTTTACATTTCCTACTATTCGCACTTGGCTTTATTTTTTGATTTTTTGAACATAAATTAATATGATATTATTCATTTTCTTGGTGGAATTTTTCTACACGTAGTGTTTTTGATGGGATATAATAATACAGGTTGTTCAAAACATTTTCCAAAATTATGAGCCTGGAAATTTGGTAATAGTGTTTCCATCGTTATATTCTGTACGTCAACCAGGTTCACAATCATATTAGAGAACGTGGTCCACTCTGACGAATTCTGATTTCTATCAGGAAAAATTACTTATTACGTCAATCAATATTCCAATCAACTCAGGGAGTCGATTATGTATGATTTCACATTTCATATGTCACATTTCAATTCATGTGTCAGATTTTACTTCATATGTCACATTTTACTTCATATGTCACATTTCACTTCATATTTTTCACATTTCATTGATTCTGTTGTCAAATTTACGTCTTATTTCATAGCTCACTTAAAGTTAGCTTCGACATAATTATGATGCGAATTTGACAACTAAAACAACGACATGTGAAAAATGAAAAGTGAAAAGTGAGAGTGGGATGTGAAATATGAAATTGTATGGGAAATTCTATTCAAGGAGACCCTTTGGATGGCCTGATCATTTTCTTCGACACTATTCATTTTTATTCATCATATGTCACATTTTACTTCATATGTCACATTTCACTTCATATTTTTCGCATGTCATTGTTTCTGTTGTCAAATTTACTCTTATTTCATAGCTCACTTAAAGTTAGTTTCGACATAATTATAATGTGAATTTGAAAAAAGAAACAACGACGTGTGAAAAATAAAAAGTGAGAGTGGAATGTGAAATATGAAATTGTATGGGTCATTCTACTCAAGAAGACCTCTTGGACGGCCTGGTCATTTTTTTCTACACTACTCATTTTTATTTATTGAAAATTTGCATAGTGGTCATTTCGCCTGTAAGTAATACCAGAAAAAAATTTGTAAATGATTCCCATAAGTTGAATGTATTTATTTTAATGGGTTTGCCGACTTTTGACCACGGATCCGGGTCTCCTGGCCCACTGTGAATTGATGAGGTGCAAAACTGACCCTAAAATGTCAATATTTTTGAGAATTACTTTCGCGCATATCATTTTCCCACCTTCGAAAGTCGTATGAATTTATTTCAGGGAAAAGGATATTAAAATCTGAAAAATTTTCTGTTACAAAAGTCGAACTGAAAAAGGTCCCTTCAGTAGAATCACTCATATACATGTTGGACCCCCTGCTTCCATCTATAAAATCCCAATGCAATTTTCAGTACACATTAAAAATTCTTCTCGCGCATGCGTAGCTTGGAGGTAAGAACACTTCACCGGCAATCGAAAGACGTGGGTTCGAATCCCGCCGGAGTCGTAGGCGTGAATTTTTTTCAAAGACTCTCAGGACTTTATTTCCGAAGTAATATCGTGTACTCTAGATTTTCACATACTATTTTGAAAATTCTTGACGACTTTTTCAATTCCATTTAATTAAGATTTGATTGATGATTCAAAACACAGCAAATCCTGAGATATCAAAACCGCTGCAGCTCAATTCAATCTTTGATTTAATTTCAAAATGATCTAATCCAGTGAATCAAAAAATCTACTAGCTCAACTTCACGATCCTAGCAAATGTCAATCGCGTTTTTTTGAAAACGGAAAGAAAAAACTTATGTAGAAACGTAAGATGCTATGAGCTGCTATAAGGTGATATAAGGCGAATCTTTTTCAAAAAGGGTCAATGGATTTTTTGTTTTTAGTTTCTGAATTTCCATTAGGGTGGAGTAAAAATTTTTTTTTTTCAAATTCGCAGGGGCTCCAAAAGTTGTATTTTAGTATCCGGATCTCCCACAAAAAGTTACAGATAAACAATATATATCTTATGATCGCTCATCCACAATAAAGCTCAAAATAACGAATAATATATATATATATATTTTTTTATTATTTTGGTACAAAAGCAATTTTTCAATAGATGAAAAGGGTTCCTGAAATTAGTATTTATAACTATAATTATCCTCCGAAAATTATGAAAAAAACAATGATCCGTATGCATAGTAAATTGTCATTGAACTTGAAAAAAGGAAAAAAAACATGTTTTCATTTTTTAAAAAGATACTTTCTTTATTGGTAACGATTTTCTAGTATTTTGTACTTCCTACTTATACCTATAATTCTTGCGAATCGTAGATTGTCACTAAACTTGATGAAATTCATGAAAATCATGACTTTTGACTATTTTATTTGAGAAATAATTAGGGAAAATTCAACTTTTCGGGTTTAAAAGTCAACTGTTTTTTGAAAAATTTCTACTTTCAGCTTGAAAGCTCAACTAGTTTGTTTGAAATTCGTCTTTTTGGTTTGAAAATTCATCTTTTATGGTAGAAAAATAATATTTTTTGTTTAAAAATTCATCTTTCTTGGTAAATTTTTTTTTAATTTAACTTTTCAGGATGAAAATTCAACCGTCTTCTAAAAAATTCATCTTCTTGACTTGAAAATTCAACTATTTGGTTAAAAATTCAACTCTTTTTTGTTGAAGATTTCACTTTTTAGGTTGAAAATGAATTTATCTTCTGAAAAATTGATCTTCTTGACTGGAAAGTACAACTATTTTTTTGTAAATTCAACTCTTTGTTTGAACTTTTTTTTTGGAAGATTCATCTTTTCGAGTAAAAATTTATCTTTCCTCTTGAAAAATTCATCTTTTTTGGTGAGGACGTAACTTTTTTTTGCTTTAAAATTCATCTTTCTTGGTCAAAAAATAAACTATTTAGCTCAAAAATGCAATTGACATCTAAGAAATTCATCTATTTGTTCAAAATTCATCTTTTCGTGTAAGAAAGTAATCTTTTTTGGTAAAAATTTCATCTTTTTCTGTTGAGAATGACTTTCTCGTTGAAAATTCAATTACTTGTGGTTGAAAATTCAACTCTCTTCTAACGAATTCGAGTTCTTGGCTTGAAAATTCAAGTAGTTGGTTGAAAATTTATCTTTTATGTTAAAAAAGTCACCTTTTTTGGTTGAAAAATAATCTTTCTCGGTTGAGAAATCAACTTTTTATCTCAAGAATGGAATTAACATCCAAGAAATTCGTCTATTTGTTGAAAATTCGTCTTTTCGTATGAGAAAGTAATCTTTTTTGGTAAAAATTTCATCTTCTTCGGTTGAGAATGACTTTCTCGTTGAAAATTCAATTATTTAAGGTTGAAAATTTAGCTCTTTTCTAACAAACTCGTCTTCTTGGCTTGAAAATTTAACTATTTGTTTGAAAATTCATATTTATGTTGAAAAAGTCATCTTTTTGGTTGAAAATTCATCTTTCTTGGTGGAGGATTCAACTTTTTAGCTTGAAAATGCAATCGTCTTCTGAAAAACTCGTCTTTTTAGCTTGAAAATTCCACTATTTGGTTTGAAATTCACCTTTATAGGTTTAAAATTACACTGTTTGGTTGAAAACAATTTTTTTCCAAATTCAACTTTTTTTGTAAAAAAGTCATCTTTGTCTGTTGAAAAAAACTTTTAGGTTGAAATTTCGAAATTTTAGGGCTGAAAATTCAACTCTCTTCCAAAAAATTGGTGTTCTTGGTTTGAAAATTCAACTATTTGGTTGTAAATGCAACTGTTCGATTAACATTTTTTTTCCTTCTGAAAATTTGACTATTTGGTTGAAAATTCATCTTTGTAGATAGAAAATTTGAATATTAGGTTAAAAATTCATCTTCCTTGGTTGAGAAAAACTCATTTTTTGAAAATTTAACTTTTTAGCTGAAAATGAAACTGTTTTTGGTTGAAGTTCAATCTTTTGCTTGCAATTTCAACTATTTGGTTGTAAATGCAAGTGTGTAGTTGAACATTTTGTTGATGTTGTTGTAAATTCAACTATTTAGTTGAAAATTAACCTTTCTTGGTTGGCAATTATCTTTTTTGTTGCAAGTTCATCGTTTCGGGTTTGAAAGACAACTGTTTTCTAAAAAGAAGTCATCATTTTTGGTTAAAAATTCCTCCTTTTTCGTTGAGAATTCAACAGTCTTCTGAATAAATTGTTTCCTTTGATTTAAAATTCAACTATTTATTTGTGGAAGGAACTGTTCATTGAAAATTATAATTTTTTTTTAAATTTTACTATTTCATTGGAAATTTAACTTTCTTGGTTAAAAATGTTTTTTTTGTGAAAATTCAACTCTTATGGTAAGAAAGTCATCTTCTTTGGGACACGCGTTGACGATAACGATAACTTGATGAGGCATGATGATCTATGCATGATCATAAAAATGAAAAACCACTGTGAAAATGGTATGTTTTGAAAAATGAAGTAAGACTCGATCGAATTGGGTGAAATATGAGTGCATAAATTTGACATTTGATGCATGTATCAAATGTCAATGCTCACTTGTCAGTTATAATTTTAATACCGAATCTAAATCATTTTAATCAACTGAGTATCAATCTGCTGCAAATCACTGCGAACCAACATCAAGATGAAAGTAAACCCCCAGGATTTTCTATGAATAGATTAAAACCATCGACCCCAATTTTCGCACTTTTATGATTGCAAAATTTTATACAACATCAGCAGAACTGCTTTTATTACCACAGAATCGTTCTATAGTGATATTGTACGCTACCACTGACCTACACTTCGTGCAATATGAAAATTTTATGGGACTTCAACACATGCGTCAATGTGTTTAGTAATGTTTATTTCTTCGTCGTACAAGAAAACGGGAGTTACGAGTTTGCCTCAACGTGCAGATAATAATGTCATTAATGAAAATCATGAAAATGATTCAAGGAAATTCTCTTACAATCTGAAGGTGTATGTCGTGAGCATTATATGGCTACCATATACCACAGACGGGTGCTTTTACGAGCGAACATGTGACGTTTACTGCGTTTTCATGCACGCAAAGCGATAATACGACGCAGAAATTACGCCTGAGAGGACGTACGATACGACTCGTCGACTTTTTATTGTCTTAGTGTGCCGATTTCCGACTGATAGCGTTTCCGATAGTGCGTCTCGAAAAAGCCACTGTCATTCTAGAATAACCTTTAGTTACATATTCTTTAGGACGCAATGTTGATAGAATGAATACATATACCCGAAATTCATGTACTCACACCGTACGCTAGTCGCAAGCTTAAGCTTCTTAAGTGGGGATAAGCATAGCTGAGGCCTAACCTTGTTGTATGAGAGGGAGAGAGGCCGGATGCTTGCTTATCTACTCCCACTCATGTTCCAAAGTTAGGTCTCAGCTATGCTTGTCCCCACTTAGAAACTGAAGCATTCCTATTTGCTTTTTTATGGATTTTAAGTTCCACTTCAATGAAGGTGAACATATAAATTTTCTTTAATGTTCATACCGTTACTTTTTTTGATCTTTTGATCCCGAACCCCAAATTATTATAGGCTTTTATGTATTCCAGGCTTCGGACTCACAATACTCTTGATACTTTTTAACACTTTTTTTCAACGATGCATGCAACTATTTTGCTACTATTATTAAAAAAGATGACACTAATGCTACTATTTTGTCAAATTACTTGCTAATGCAACTATTTTTTTTACTTTGCCTTCAAAAATTTCATCAAAATTCTTCTCTGATTGACTAAAATAACATATCCGACACTTTTTTTCAACGATAAATGCAACTATTTTGCTACTATTTTCGAAAAAGATGACACTAATGCTTCTATTCTGTCAAATTACTCGCTAATGCAACTATTTTTTTACTTTGCTTTCAAACATTTTATCAAACTTGTTCTCTGATTGGCTAAAATAACATATCCGTCATCTCAGAAATCGCAATTCAAAAATATTTAAAAATATTTCAAGTGATTTCAGAAATTTTCAAAACATAAGAGATTTTAAAACTTTTGAAAGATTTTATAGGGTTGCAAAGCTTTTAGAGTATTTTAGAAAATTCCAAAGGATTTCAGAGAATTTCAGATAATTTCAAAGATTTCGAGGGGTTTTGAGAGATTTCGAAAAGATTCATCTGAATTCAGAGGATTTCCAACGGATTTTACCAGACATAAGGGATGTTATAGGATCTCCAAAGATTTCGAAGTTTCCAAATTTTTAAATAAATTTCAAAGGATTTCAAATATTTCAGGGTATTTCACAGGTTCTCAAGGAATTTCAGAGATTAAATGAAATGAAATGAAATTTTAAAGAACTTCTAGGGGTTTCGAGGGATTTTATGGAGTCTCAGAATATTTTAAAGATTTAAACATTTTTAAAGGAATTTGAAAATACATTAAAGATTTCAAGATGATGTACGGAATTCGAAAAGATTTCTAAGGATTGTACAAGATTCAGGGGAATTTATGAAATTTCAGAGGACTTAAACGAATATAGTTTATTCAAAAAAATTCCGAAGAATTCTATGAGATTTCGAAGAATAATGTAGGATTAGAGAAAATTCTTTTTTTTTTTATTTCTAGAAGTTTAGAAGTAATTAAAAGATTCCTTAAGAAAAAAATGTCGTAAATTGAATTCAGAATAAACCCAAATTTTCACTTTCTCTATAACTTCCAACATTTCAATTTAATTACGAACTTCTTGAAAATTAACAAAAAAAAATCTAACGATTAAATTTGGACAAGACACTCTTGAATGTCTCCATTCAAATTTAAAAAAAAATGAAAAGAGAAGAATGAAAAAAGTAACAACCTCCAAATTTCCTTCATTCCTTCTTTTTCTCGTCTTTTATTTATTTTTTTTCAGTCACAATCAAAAAAAAATTTTTTAAAAACTATCAACGAGCACCGAAACGTTAGTAGATTTTTTGTAAATATTTTTTTTTATTGTGATTTGAAAAAAAATGAAAAGATGTAAGAAAAAAGAAGGAAGGTGATTTGGAGGTTGCTTTCTTTTTCTTCTCTTTTTTTTATGATATCTTTTTCCAATTTACATGGATGCATTTAGGGGAGTATTGTCCAGATTTGATCCTTGGATTCTTGTTTTTTTTCTCTGAATTTCCAAGAATTTCGTAGTTAGATTCCATAAAATGATAAGGATTTCTTATAGATTTAAGGGTATTCAAAAAAAATTAGAGAGTTTTTCAGAGATTTCAGAAGACTTCAACAGAATTCGAGGGTTTTTAGTAGATTTTAGTAGATTTCAACAGATTTCATGGGATTTTAGAACTTTCAGGGTGCTCTAAAGGATTTCAAGAAATCTCAGAACATATCAAATTTTTCAAGGGATTTCAAGAAACTTCATTAGATTCTATGAGATTTAAGAGGATTTCAAAGATTTCATCATTTTCAAAGGAATTTTGAAATATATTATAGATTCTAAGACATTTTACGGGATTTTACTAGATTTTTGTAGAAATATTAGGGATTCAACAAAAATTAGGAGATTTGATAAATGTCAAGGGATTTTAAAGGATTTCGTGAGAGTTTGAGATATTTTAAAAGTATCCAATGAATTTAACGAGATTTCAACATTTTTAAGGTTTCCAAAGAATTTCGAAGGATTTAGAAGAACTTCATAGTAGATTCCGTAAGATTATAAGGATTTTTTTATAGATTTAATGGTATTTAAAAAAAAATTGGAGAATTTTTTAGGGATTTCAGATGACATTTTACGAGATTTTACTCGATTTTCGTAAGACTACTAGGGATTTAACAAAAATAGGGGATTTTATAAATGTCAAGGGATTTCAAAGGATTTTTGAGATTTTGGGATATTTTAAAAGCATCCAAGGAATTTAACGAAATTTCAACATTTTTAAAGGTTTTCAAAGAATTTCATAGTTATATTCCATAAGATTATAAGCATTTTTTCATAGATTTAATGGTATTTGAAAAAAATTGTAGAGTTTTTCAGGGATTTCCGAGTACTTCAACAGAATTCAAGAGTTTTTAGTAGATTTCACTAGATTTCAAAATATTTCAAGATATTTCCAAGCCTTAAAAGTATTCCAAAGGATTTCAAGAAATTTCAGAAAATATCAAATATTTTAAGGGATTCCAAAAGGCTTTATTATGTTTTATGGGACTTCAGAGGATTTCGAAGATTTCATCATTTTCGAAGGAATTTTGAAAGGTATTACAGATTCTAAGGCATTTTACGTGATTTTACTCGGTTTTTGTGGGATCACTAGGGATTTAAAAGAAATTAGGGGATTTTATGAATGTCAAGGGATTTTAAAAGATTTTTGGAGGTTTGGGATATTTTGAAATCATCCAAAGAATTTAACGAAATTTTAACATTTTTAAAGGTTCTTATAGAATTTCATAGGATTTCAAAGAATTTCATTGTTAGATTTCATGAGATTATAAGGATTTTTTCAAAGATTTAATGGTATTTAAAAAAAAATTGGAGGGGTTTTGAGGGATTTCAGAGGAATTTAACAGAATTTAAGAGTTTTTAGTAGATTTCACTAGACTTCAACAGATTTCAAGAAATTTCGAAGCTTTTAGGGTGTTCTAAAGGATTTCAAGAAATTCAAGAAAATATAAAATATTTCAAGGGATTTCACGGGGCTTCATTAGATTTTATGGGATTTCATCATTTTCGAAGGAATTTTGAAAGATATTATAGATTCTAAGATATTTTATGGGATTTTACTCGACTTTTGTAGGATTTCTAGATATTCAACAAAAATTAGGGAATTCTATAAATGTCAAGGGATTTTAAAGGATTTTTGAAAGTTTGGGATATTTTAAAAGCATCCAAGGAATTTAACGAAATTTCAACATTTTTAAAGGTTTTCATAGAATTTCGTAGGATTTCAAAGAATTTTGTAGTTAGATTTCATAAGATTATAAGGATTTTTTCATAGATTCAATGGCATTTAAAAAAAATGAGAGAGTTTTTCAGGGATTTTAGAGGACTTCAACAGAATTCAAGAGTTTTTAGTAGATTTCACTCGATTTGAACAGATATCAAGCGATTTCAAAGCCTTAAGGGTATTCCAAAGGATTCCAAGAAATTTCAGAAAATATCAAATATTTTAAGGGATTTCAAAAGGCTTTATTATATTTTCTGGGATTCAAGGAGATATATTACAGGATTTTTGTAGAATCACTAAGAGTCTAACAAAAATTATGGGCTTTTATAAATGCCAAGGGATTTCAAAATATTTTCATAAGTTTGGAATATTTCAAAAGCATCCGAGGAATTCAACGAGATTTCAAAATTTTTAAAGGTTTTCAAAGAATTTTGTAGGATTTTAAAGAATTTCGTAGCTTTCCAGAAATTTCCAAAGAACCAATAAGTTCAAAATACGTCCTGCAACAGCAGGACTTTTTGTAGAACAAAAGTACTAGAAAAGTACGATTCAATTTTTTTTCACGTTACAAAAGTCTCAATTCATTTTGAGGACTAATGTCCTAAAAAAATTCCATTTTATTTTATTCTTCTTCAAAATTTTTATAAGTACTCATTGGTGTTCGAAAAAAGGACCTTCTGAAATAGAACTAAAGTACCAAAGAATCAAAATACGTCCTGTTTCAGCAGGAATTTTTTAGAATAAAAATACTACCCGATTATTTGTAATTGCCACAAGTATTTCTAGGATTTATATTTTGAAAAGAGTTTGCTCAAATTGGACTAAAGTACTAACAAATTTTTTAATTCGTCCTGTTTTGGCAGGATCTTTTTGGTACATGAATCTGAAATTGTACAAATTTCAAGAAAAATGAAGTAAGACTTTTCTAGTACTTTTGTTCCAAAGAAGTTTTTCATCAGCAGGATGTACTTTTACCTTTTTTGTCACTGTTGTACCAAAAATGAATTAGGACTTTGAAAAATTTCAACAAAAAAATAAGTGGAGCTTTCCTAGTGCTTTTGTCTCTCTTTGGATTTCTATTGTAAAAAATTTCAATAAAATATAGTGCTTTAGTACTGAATCCTATTATATCCAGATTTTAGTGAGGCTTTATTCGAAATTCTAATGAGATCCCAATGGAACTTTTTTTCTGAAAAATTAAATTTTTGATTGTTTGTTTTATAGAAGTTGATAAATAGAAATCCTATGGATCGAATTTTACAAGAAGAGTTTATAGCTTGTGGAATCTGAGTTATTTGTTTATGAAACTGTACTAATTATCTCATTATGATTGTGGTAGTACACTTCTCCTATGTACATCTTATAGAAGACATTAAACTGAGTTCATTTTTATAAGAAATAAGTCAATGTTAGTTTTCAATATTTTTGCAATTTCATTCTCAAAAGTGGAAAAAAAAACTTGCGGGAATGAGAGCTTTTATGATTGAGGAGACGTCCGTTATACGTACAGTCCTTGCCAGTGATTGGTTATTCAATATTTTTTTTCAAATCTCGTGTCACAATAAATTTTTTTTATATCGGTACTTAATGTCAATAGTCGAGCAACAGAAATAGGAATAAGAATGAAAATCCGTATAATAAATTGAATACTCAAAGAGAGAAAATGATCGAGCAACACAATGATTATTTACAATTTTAAAAAATAATTGAGCAATATGTGCTATAAACTGAAAATATCTTCTCTAATTGACAAAGCATTTTCAATTGATTCCTTAAAAAAATGAGACCATTCATGAAACTAGCTGTAAATTCGATTTCGGGTTTTTTCAATTGGTTTGTATTTATAATTCTGTGGTACTCATTTGATTAGTACTGTGCTTCCTCATTATGATCAAGTAGTAAATATATTTGCTTCTTCATAACACAGGTAAAAATATTAAGATACAAGTAGGTCAATCAATTCTTCTCGAATCAAAGAGCATTTTATGATTTTGTGTTTAGTTTAAATTATGGTAATGAAAGAAGTTATACTGTAAAAAGCAGATCTTGTAAATATTATAAATCATCATAACTTCCTTATTCTCCAATAGAATGTATTAATATTGTAGGTCAATTGATTCGTCTCGAATCAAGAAGTATTTTATCTTTTTGTATTAGGTTTGAAGTATGTTTATGAGGAAAGTTACACTGTAAAAAGGAAATTTTTCAAATATTATAAGTGACAATAACTTCCTTACTCTTTGATAAAATGTATTGATATTGTAGGTCAAATGATTCGTCTCGAATCAAGGATTTTATCAAGTTTGATGTATGTTGATGAAAGAAGTCATACTGTAAAAAGCAAATTTTTCAAATATTATGAATGACCATAACTTTCTTACTGTTTGATAAAATGTATTAATATTGCAGGTCAATTGATTCGTCTCGAATCAAGGAGTATTTTATATTTCTGTATCAAGTTTGTTGTATGTTGATGAAAAAATTTATTCTGTAAAAAGCAGATTTTTTAAATATTTTAAATTATCCTAACTTCCTTACACTTCAATTAGATGTATAAATATCGTAGGTCAAGTGATTCGTCTCCAATTAGGGAATATTTTATATATTTGTATTAAGTTTGAAGTACGTTGATGAGAGAAGTTATACTGTGAAAATCAGATTTTTCAAATATTATAAATATCCATAAATTCCTTACTCTTCAACAAAATTTCTTAATATTGTAGGTCAATTGGTTCTTCTCGAAACAAGGATTTCTTTATATTTTTGCATCAAGTTTGATGTATGTTGACGAAGAAAGTTATATTGTAAGAAGAAGATTTTTCAAATATTATACATAAATGACCATAATTTTCTCACTCTTCAATAAATTGTATTAATATTTAGGTCAATTGACTCGTATCGAATCGCAAAGTATTTTATATTTTTGTATTAAGTTTTATTTAAGCTGATCAAAGAAGTTATAGTGTGGGAAGCAGATTTTCCAAATATTATAAATGACCATAACTTCCTTACTCTTCAGTAGGATGTATTAATATTGTAGGTCAATTGATTCGTCTCGAATTGAGGAGCATTTTACATATATTTCTGTACTAAGTTTGATGAACGATGATGAAAAAAGTTATGCTGTAAAAAGCAGATTTTTCAAATATTATAAATGGCCATAACTTCCTTACTCTTCAATAAAATTTAATAATATTGTAGGTCGATTGCTTCGTCTCGAATCAAGGAATCATTTCTGTTCTTGCATCAACTTTGAATTAGGTCAATGAAAAGTTTCATTATGAAACCGATTTTTAAAAAATCATAAATGTCCATAATTCCTTCAATCTTTAATGAATTGTATCAATATTATAGGTCAATCGATTCGTCTCAAGTCGAGGAATCTTTCATATTCTGCATGTAACGAATTAAAAAAATTTCTAAATTGTTACTATTACAAGGCTTTCTCTATGAAGAATAAAAAAAGATTGAAATATTCATTTTTTTATAAACATTCTTCAAATAATTAAGTTATTGTTAATTTGAAAGAATATGACAACAACAAGTCACTGGTAAGACATTTTTAGTCGATTCCGTAAAAAAATGTAGCCTATTCATGGATAAAAGTGAAAATAGGTATTTGTTTATAAGAATTGTTTAAAAGATTAACGTTTGATGAAAATTGGAAAAATATGATAACAAGAAGTCACTGGCAAGACATTTTTAGTCGATTTGTAAAAAACTGAGTCTGTTCATGAAAGAATGTTAAACAGGGAAACTTGCTTATAAGAATTATTCAAAAAAATAAATTCTATTATCAAATTACAAAATATGACAACAAAGAGTCATCGAAAAGACATTTTCAGTTTATTCTGCGAAGGAAATTGAGTCTACACATTCAAACATTGTCAAATTGTGTATTTGTTCGCAAAAATTGTTTAAAGTATGACAAAAGAGCAACTATTTTTAACTAATCGTAATCGCACATTCATTTCTTTTATATTTTATGCGAAAACTATGAATTTCAACAATTTATCATTGCAAATTACGTAAAAGTGACACCTGTTCATTGTTTTGTTTCTAACATTACAAACAATTTTTTTCTTACTCCTACACATTACAAGTTATTCCTGCACAGTTTTTATACTGATTTAAATTCTGTTTTAATGAATTTGAAAATCTTCAGAGCAGTGGCACACTTGAAAAGTTATCCAAGAAAAAAAAATTACTTTGTTATTAAATAGAAAATGTTGCTTCGAGAAAAGTAAAAAATAAGTAGTTACACGTTATACCTGGAAGCCCTGTGGTCATTTTTGAAAATATACATTCAAATCCGTTGAAAATTGAACTGTCGAGTGATTTTTGTCAAAAAAAAGTGCTTTTTGGGACACTGTGCACCGATTTGATTGGACAGGGTTAAAGTAAATCAAAATTTATTAGATCCGCATTTTATTTCGATCCAAAGGACCTTAGTTTTCGAGATATCTGTGTTTGAGTATTTTCGCTTTTGAGCACGGTTCACGCTCGGCAGTGGCGAATTGAGCGGTCTACACTTGGCAGTTGCGAGTTGAGAGGTCCACGCTCGGCAGTGGCGAATCGAGCGGTCCACGCTCGGAAGTGGCGAGTTGAGCACCCAAACGTAAATACTCAAACCTTAATATCTCGGAAACTAAGTTCCATTGGATCAAAAGAAAAAATACGTATCTAATGGATTTTGATGCACTTTAATCATGTGAAACCCCAGTCGCATCGACGTCCCTCATCACTCTTTTCAATTTTGACGTAAAAAGTTACAAATTCAAAATAGCGGATCCAATATGACGGCAAAAATTTTAAAATCTTTACAGATTTGTCTAAAACGTGATACAAGGAGAACTTCAGGGAACTTCTGATTCAAAAAATGTCTATATTGTAAATTTTCAAAATGCATGATTATGAACTGAAAGAATTCGAAACCAAGCTTATACTCGTATTTCTTATTCACATCATATTAATTCATGGCCACTCGAATAAGAAAAACAATCGCAACATTTAAATTCATAATCTTGTGAACAAGTTTTTCGAACCGATTGCTTAAAAAACTGAAATAAAAGAAATTTCTCTAATTCATAGCGTTCTAGAATAGAGAGGACTTGTTAGAAGATCATAAAATTCGGCAAAAAGTTGCTTCAACCCATCTTCATTATGAAAAATGAGTCTTTCAACAAAATTTTTAAAGCTGGTTTTTGATCACTTTTCGGTGTATCTCAGCCCAGTATGTGCTGAGGATATAATTAACGTGACATAAACTGTGCATTGAAATTCGCACACACAATTTTCTCACGTTTCAGAGGGTTCTCTCGTAGGTAAGGAAACCTGAAACACGATGAACTGACACAGTTTAAACAATACCTCAACCCGATCGCTTTGAATCCGTTGACAGCATGTGCATGTCACAAGTGTGTAACACTGTAACCTATTCAACATTTACTACACCGCGAAGAGCCATTTCGTGTTCGCCTCTTATTTGCCGGGGCAAAACACCCTTCCTTCAACCAGTCAGTATCTTCGACCCTTCGACATTATCGTCTATAGGAGTTTTACAACCGTTGAGCGTTGAAATCGGACATTAGGCGAAGGATAGTCTTACGTACCGACAATCGAAGTAAATAAGAAAGAGAAATGTGGGTAATCGACAAGATTTTCGTCCTGGTAAACTAATAAATTTAGATGCAAAAAGAACCATAAGATTTTACTACATTGTTGTTTCAGTGGCTATAAAATTCTTATTTCGGTAGTAAATTCGACCCTTTAGCCTTTCCGGATTTTCAGTTTACGCGACGAATGATGAATGATTGAAAATGCAGGGAAATAATTCGCATAAAATTGTGTAGCAAACTATTTTCGGTTGAAATTGAGTTCAGGAGAAATCTGATTCAGAAAAGAAATGATATCGTCCTATATTGATTCTTATAATTTGTTTAAGATTCTAAATAATAATTGTTTTATGGGTCTATAGGATATCCAGGAAGTTGGTAACGCCAACTTTAAATTTCGAAAAAACGAGAATTGTGCTAGATTTGTGCTCTATTGTGCCGTAAATTTTTTCTCGAAAAAATAAAAATTGGAGCCCAAAAATAAAAAAATATACATATTTATGTCAGCCGCGCCATTTTATCTTATTGACAGAAAAAAACTTGTGCTAGGAACTACCTGCTACGCATACTACTGTGCAGCAAAGAAGAAGTCAAAATCATCTGAATTTTTTGAAAAAAAGCGTCTCAACAAAACTAAAAAAAATGATCAATTTCAAAATTTCGAAAAACGCAAACTTGTGCTGAGTTGTGCTAGGCTAGCACAATAATGATCTTAAATGAAAAATTGCACTCAAATTAATATTTTCCAAAAAATGCAATATTTTTAACTTTGAACGCGTTTTTGACACATAATTTTCAAGAATACGAATTTCGAAAATCTAAAACCTGCGCTTAATTGAGCTAGGCTAGCACAATAATTATCTCTCATGATAAATTATACTTGATGATTATTTTCCAAAAAACTGCAATCTTTTTGAACTTGGAAAACATTTTCCACTCAAAATTTTCAAAATTACGAAATTCGAAAATACTATCCGCTCATACTATTATTGATATCTAAAAAATAACTATTTCATGATGAAATGTTGATATGAGTTTAAAAACTGCCTTCTTTACGTTTTTAATAAACAGCATTCGTTGTCAAGGAGATTTTGATAGTTTTCTGATGTTTTTACATGGAATCTCTTTTGTTTGAAAATTGGTTCATATGTTATCCATTTTTCAACGAAATAAGATCTCTCATTCAGATGCTTGGAAAAAAAGTTTACTGGTTTATTGAAATTTATTGTTATATGAACAAAAGATATTCGATGTGAAGGCATCGCTGAACTACGGAAATTTCCTTGATAACCAATGCTGTTGATCAAAACCTGAAAGAAGACAGTTTTTACACTCATTTTAACATTTTACCTCGCATCTTACCATGACATAGTTATTTTTGAGCTATCAATAGTATTATCAGTGGCAAGTGTTTATTCTCCCCCTTTCCTCTTTTTTGAAAAATTCTTTTTTTTTTCTCCTGTTTTCAAGAAATTTGTCATTTTTCACCTTCTTCTACTTTTTTTCGCTTAAATGCGATCTGAATTAATAGAATCCATTAAAGAAAATCCAACTATTTTTAGTTGAAAGATCATTCTTTTTGGTTGAAAATTGGACCATTTTGTTAAAAATTCAACTATTTTGTTTCAAATTTACAAACTATACTGTTTTGGAATTTTCCGTATTACCAACACATTTCCAGCTTTTTTAGATATAATATTATAGAAAATCCCGTATTCCTAGACCAAGCGCTACCAGTTAGTTTTACGGAAAATTCCGTAATACTAGTAGGTGCCTAAAATTTATTTATTTTGTTGGAAATTCAACCATTTTTTTAAAGAGTGAATAACTTTGTTAAGAATATAATTATTTTGTTGTAAAATCATATATTTTGTTGAAAAATTCATCTTTTTTGTTCGGAATTTGACCTTTTTTGTTGAACATTCGTTTTTTTGGATCAAAAATTTCACCTTTTGGACTGAAAATTCATCTTCTTTGGTTAAAAATGAACTTTTTTGTTGAACATTCATCTTTTTGGATAGAAATTTCCTCCTTTTGGATCTAAAATTAATCTTCTTGGTAGAAAATTCATCTTTCTTTGTTGAAAATGATCTCTTTTTTTTTTAAATTCAAATTTTCGGATTAGAAGTTCAACTCTTCAGTTGAAAATTCAACTATTTGGTTAAAGTTCAATTTTTTTTGTTAGAAAGTTAAATTTTTGGTTCAAAACTAATCTTTTCTCCCTTACAAGTCAAATGTTTTTATTGAAATTTAATTATTTTGTTGAAAATTCAACTATTTTGTTCGAAAGTCATCTTTCTTGGTCAAAAATTCAGCTGCTTTGTTGGATATTCGTCTTTTTTGATAGAAAATTCCTCCTTTTGAATTGAAAATTCATTTTTTTCTGTAGAAAATTCATCCTTTTTGGTAGAATATTCATCTCTCTTGGTTGAAAATGAACTTTTTCGTTGAAAATTCAACTGCCTTCGTGAAGATTCGTCTTTTTTTTATTGAAAAATCAAGTATTTAGTTGAAAATTCAACTATTTGGTTGAAGTCTAATCTTTCTTGTTCGAAAATTCCAGAACTTTGTTGAAAATTCAACAATTTGATTGAAAATTCACCTATTTTGTTTGAAATTTTATTATTTTTCTGAAAATTCAACTATTTTGTAGAACACTCCTCTTTCTGGATAGAAAATGTTCCTCTTTTTGGATTACAAATTAATTTTTTTTTTGTTGAAAATTCACTTTTTTTGTAGAAAATTTATCTTTCTTGGATGAAAGTGAACTTTTTCGTTGAAACTTATACAGTTTAAGTTGGAAATTCAACCGTCTTCTAAGAAAATCGTCTTGTTTGATTGAAAGATCAAATATTTGGTTGAAAATTTACCTTGATTGGTTGAAAATTGACTTTTGTTGAAAATTGAATAGTTTTGTTGGAACTGTTTTTCTTTCTTAACTGAAAAATATTTCTTGGTTAACAGTTCAACTCTTTAGTTGGGAATTTGTCTTTTTTGGGTAAGAATGCAACTGTTTGGTTGAAAATTAAGCTATTTTCGTAGATGATCCAACTATTTGGTTCCAAAACCTTCTTTTTCGGTTGCATTAAACTGTTTCCATTTGATTGATGTATCAACTAATACATTTCTCGTCGAGAATTCATCTTTTTTAGTTAAAAATTCAACTGTTTGGTTAGACGTTCGTCTCTTTGATTAGAAAATTCCTCCTTTAGAGATGAGAACTAAATTCTTTTGGTAGAAAATTCATCTGCCTTGGTTGAAAGTGAACTTTTCTGTTAAAAATGCGACTTTTCAGGCTACAAATTCAATTGTCTTCTCAAAAATTCGTCTTTTTTGCAGGCATATATGGATGGTCCCTATCATTGTTTAAAGTTTTACATATATGTAAAGCTATTCAACTCTGGACTCTCCTTACAAACAATTGTCCTCCACACACTCCAACCGTTCTTTCTTCGGTCTACCTCTGGGTACGCTACCACTCTACCTAAATATACTTGATTCGTTAAACTTTCTTCATTCATTCCCTCAACATGACCATTTCTCTGCAAATCGTCGACTGATTCTGCCGTA
Source organism: Melikaiella ostensackeni (assembly GCA_032362435.1). Taxonomy (NCBI): domain Eukaryota; kingdom Metazoa; phylum Arthropoda; class Insecta; order Hymenoptera; family Cynipidae; genus Melikaiella; species Melikaiella ostensackeni. The sequence continues at coordinate 6,489,669 of JAUMHM010000087.1, read as the reverse complement.
ACAATCTTATCATCTGCAAACGCCAGTGCACTTTCACTGTCCCGAGAACAACATCTTCTTCGTCAAGAAATTCATTCTTATACATTTGTCCATGTACTTACTAAACATCCAGGAGAACATAACGCAGCCTTGCCTAACGCCCTGATTGATATGAAACCAATCCTTCAGTTGTCCATTCACTCTTACACTCGCTTTACTTCCATTATATGTTGCTTTTATTGCTTTTAGAAGTCAACCATTGAAAACTGTTAATTGTGTTCATAACAATTCATAATTAATAATAATTGTAATAACTATTGTCCTCCATTAAAAATAGAGTTTATCAGAATCTATCACCTGGATCTTTAATTATCTAGAATGAAAGGAAGGACATACGAAACGATCGTGATACGCATGTTCAGCGTCCATGCATGTCAGAAGCAATGTTTCTATAATGTCTTACACTTCATTTGACTGAATGCGCAATTGACTTCGATCGACCGATAATATCACGACACGTAAAATGTGATGAAATCTACGACAGTAAATTAGCACCCACCACTTATATAATAAAGAAACGGGTAGATCCGGGTGACCGAGGAAGCACGTGGCAGAGTTATGTAGGAGGGGAGGTTTTTTCATTGTGTCTAACTTTTCCGCACGATCGAGCGATAACGACCTGGTGTTAAGGCGAAGGGTCCCTTTTTCCCTGTTCCCATAGGCAGCCATAGAACCTAAACCTACTGTGTCTAATGTCCATCCGCCAAGCTCTGAAACACTGTGTGAAATACCCTCCTTACAGTGTCTTGGCACACAATGGTTCCCCTAATAAACAGCCACGGTTTGCAGGATTGGCCTGTATGGATCAGCGAGACGCTCTATATTATTAACTCACTATTACTATACCTGTTGACACGCTTCCCTTATTAGAACCTCCGGATCTAGCCTATATCGTTATTGTGTCAAAACCCCTTTATTAAGAACTAAAGCGAAACTGAAGTCACGTAGATACGCGAGAATGTACGAGGCTTGTTCGATAAGTGACGTAAGTTTCCTGCTAGATGGCGCCAAAACGAACTTTGTTGTATGGTATATAACCAAGAAGTAGCGCTCTTCAAGCTAAACTCTACCAAGCTTCAGCCGAAACAGACGCTTAATTCGCGTTTGGCATACGTTTGAAGTGAGCGTGTCAGTATTTTTCTAAAAAATGGAAAATGAAGAGTTCCGTGTAGTGTAAAATATTTTTATTCAAAAAATTGGACGGCCACGCAGATTAAAGGCGACTTTGATGCAGTTCACGGAGAGTCTGCTTCTTCATTGAAAACTGTTTATTTCTGGATAAATGAATTTAAACGTGGCCGAACCACAACTACAAATCCGTTCCGGACATCCAATTTAGGTCACCACATCGGATATGGTGGAAAAAATTCATCATGAGGCTGTAGGTATCTCCTCTGAACGAGTCTATAACATCTTGCACGAAAAACTGGAGGTTAAGAAGGTATGCGCAAGATGGGTGCTGCGATTGCTGACTCCCGATCAAAAGCGCAACTGCAAAGACATTCCAGCGCAGTGATCGGCGAAGTTTAATCAAAATCCGCAGGACTTTTTGCGTCGATTCGTGACTGTGAACAAAACCTGGATCCACCACTACCCACCCGGGACAAAGCTGCAGTCAAAGCAGTGGGTGAAAGTACTCCAAAGAAGACAAAAAAGAAGAAGAAGTTTTGTCATCTGGGAAGGTTATGGTCACTGTATTTAAGTATTCCCGAGGAATTATCTCCATTGATTACTTGTAGAAGGGTAACTGTAACAGGAACGTACTAGGCATCGACAACACATCGGCTCACACCTCCGCAATCGTAATGACAAAAGTATACGAACCTTTCTTACCAACCTTATCAAACGAACCTCGTAAATCGTTCTCATGTCAGAACTTCTTTATTAAGGACCAAAACGAAGCTAAAGTCACGCAGATACGCGTGAATGTACGATGCGTGCGTTGTTTTCTTACCCCAATGTTAGAAAGGCGATAATCGTGTCGTCTAGATCGTTCACTCTCGCGATGTGTGAATTCGAATTGCCTGAGGCGGATCATAAATTATTTCTAATGGGAGATAAGATTCAGCATATTTGAGATATAAAGAACAAAGTTGGAAATTCCGTGGTTTAACATGCCTTAGTGCCTTTGGACTGCGATCGCATAACTTCCACATCACATCATTTTGACGTGAACTCGCCTGAAAACCGCAAGGTGAACGACCACAGGTAGATGAAAATGATGTGGTGAAAAGTTACACGATCGCAACCCTGGTCATGTACTACAGGTGGAGCCATTTATTTCCCTCGACATGGTAGAAAATGGAACTCAGAGGGAAAATAATCTTTTGATCAGAATTGAAAGCTAGCGTGAACGATGAAAGAAAACTTAATTTAACGCATTATTATTGTTAAAGAGTGGATCAAAAGTCACGAGAAAACAATTCGCCTTATACACGCAACCCTTCAATTAGTATTTTGCGGAAGTTTGAAGCTTGCAATTAGTGAAGCTATTACCGTACCTAGTCTCATTGCTAGGATAATGAATAAGGCTTTGGAATTGGGATACACTCAGGTGAAACATGCCCAAATACAAGTTCGCGAGGCTTTGAATATTGTTCATAGCTTGAGATCTAAGGTGCACTACAGAGCTCAAGATTATGATCAAGGAGGAACATGCTCAACATCTAGACCATAATATTATCTGAAAAAAAGTTGTAGATCCGTTTTTTCAAATACAAAAAACAGTTGGGAAGATTACTTATTTCGTGAGAATTCCATAACACTACATATATTGTGCTTCTAATTGTAAAATGTTTGATTTCTGAGAAACTATATCACACTTCTCACTGTAACAATATAAAATTCTTCAGACATGACCTATACTAATTTCAATACGAATGAACAAGAAATACTTTTCCACTACCAAAAGTCATGATTATGAACTAAAACACTTGAAAAATATCTTTGACGTCTATAAATGCAATTAAATATTATTATTGAAGTTTTGATTGACACGACAAAATCATGGTTGAGTTTTGCCACTGAACGGAAGTTGGAAGCACTAAGTTGGCGTCCTCATGCAGCGTTGCCAAATTGCACGTCAATTTTCGTCAACATCTTTATTGACACCACTTCGAAGTTGGTTATTATATATTGATTAGTGGTGAGTTTTCAGTTTATGAATTTCCATGACTTTTGGAAAGATCCGTCTACACATTCATAAGTTTTCTGATTAAAATACCTTGGATTTTTGAACAGAAATCTCCGATTTATATGATTCTCATAGGTTGTACATAAGACAGTATTTGTTTAAAGCTTATATTTTCTACACATGGTGGTAAAGAAATTCTTATATTTTGCAGAATGACGCGAAATCAAAACAAGTTAAACATATTCCAAGGGCGTTAAAAAATCTTGGATTTTACTCATTGAAGGTTCCTCCTTAAGTGATGGGTTTCTCAAACGCTAATTACAAGGAGCAAAATTCTATAATTGTTTTTAACCCATTTCGATTTTGATTCAAATGAATGGACATTTTATATAGCATTGTTTCTTAGGTTTTGCTATTTTCAATTTTTCATCATATTGATCATATTGAAACGAGTTTTGAAACTTTCGAAAATGTAAGTATATTTGAAAAGACTTGGAAGGATTTTTGAATGAAAGAAATTGGATTGGGTTTAATTTTGCTTTATATTTATGTTAACTCGTCAAGCTTGCAACTATGATTATGGAAAAATTTGAATGATTGGAATTTAACGGTGCAAAAATTAATTAGGGCCATGTCTACGCATATCGAAATTTCGGCTCGAGTGGACAGTGTCATTAATTAAATTCTCGAAATCATAGTGTTACTTTAACAAGCTTTCAGCGCTTCAAAATTCCAAAGACCGTCAAATGAAATCGTTTAGAAAAAGAATGCTTATTCTTCATATGCTTTACTTTTCAAACAAAGAGGTTCATTTTATTATAAAATTGTTTTCAAGATACTTCTTCAAGGTTGTAAATAGAAATCTCAGATTATTCTTAACTTTTGTTATGAGAATAGAATCTTAAGATATCATGAATCTTTCACTTAAATGGAAAGTAATACCTAATAATTTGCTCCATTTCTCAAAATTTGTATTCTAATTTTTAATCTTCGTTGAAAGTGAACCCACTGTAAATAGAAGCTCTAAAATTGAATATTACAGATGTAAAGTGTTTTGAGACTCAAATTTAGGCTTGAAAGAATTTGAATTTCAAAGCGGTTGAACTCAATTGAAAATTAAACTTTTAAAATGAAAAAATTCTTTATAAAATTCAAATGAAAATCATTACATTTTTGGAGATTGTTTAGAATTGGATGATTTCTTGAATCCTGATCTTTTTCAACATGGAAAGGTGTTTATTCGTTTTTTAATTTGAAATTATTTTCTTGTTTTTTGAATGAAGACTTAAAGTCGCATCTGCTGCATTATTTATTGGTGACCACAATAGGTGAATTAAATTCATGTTATGCAAGAAATAGTTCATTTAAAGGATGAATAGCTATAATTCCTGAATGTATAATTGCATAGTAACTTGTGTACGTAAATCATTGGTGAGAATTTAAAGAAAACTTTTACTAATGAATAGTTTGAATCGCATAATTATTTTTAGATATAAAGTTTCAAATTTATAATTTAACAATATTCTAAAGACATATTAAAAATCAGCAAGTACGTTAAACATTGGTATTATATATCTATGCTAATCTATCTCAAACTATCCGTAGAGGTCCAGAGTGGAAATTTTCAACCTTTAGTAAGAAAGAAAACTTAAAATTGTTAAATCTTGAAATCGTTGATAATGAACTCAGTGAAACCTCTCTCGATCTGAACAAAATCGATCTGATTTCAATAAAAACTTAAATTTAAGACTCAACTCTGAAAGTCAGGTAATTAGGAATGATTTTAAAATTTTTGATTTTTTAGAAAATCATACATAAATAATAATAGGATCGAATCCATTTCAAAACAGACAAGTCGCTACACTTCAAGTTGTAGAATCTTTTGTTGACATAATACGTTGTTTTTTATACTAAATTAGGCGACCCGTAGTTTTTCGATTTGAGAAAAAAATTTCAGCGAAGTTGTGAGTACTGAATTCGAATTTAAATTCTGAAGATTTAAAAAATAAACACCAATTCTTTTTCTGATTCTCTATGACTTTTGTCTTAATTAAGGTACTCCAATTTTCATCCCAGATTATGATTTATCATCCTGATTTTTATTCCAGATTATGGTTTATCATTCTCTTCTAAAATCCGTTGGGGAATTCCACAATGGATCAAAATTGACAAAATGGCATCTTTTTTTTTTAAATATAAAGAACCTATTTTATCAAAAAACCCCCTTTTTTGTTTTCTGCTTTCTTTTCTCAAATTTGTCCTTCTATAAGGAAGACATCCTGTGAGTTTTATTCGGGCCAAACCACTTTCATCGCCACGAGAACTTTTTTTCGGAAAATTAAGTCTTCACTTTTGTTTACAAACAACGATAGATTTGATAAAATGCTAACAAAAAATTTTGATCATCCAAAAAAAAATGGAAGTTAAAAAATTCAGTTTTTCGAAAAAAATACTCGTAACCACAAAAATTATTGGGCCTACATACAACTTACAAAATGGCTTCTTTATATGAGCAGGATTTTTTTTAATACGAAAAGGGTTTTGCCATAAAATCAAGTTTCCATATTTTCGAAATTCAGTTCGGAAGATAAATTCGAAATTAATAGAAAACCCCACTTTCTTCATTTCATCAAATATATTTTTTTTTCGTGTTTATATAAAGAAGACATTCTGTAAGTTTTATGCAAGACAAACCACTTTAGTGGCCACGAAAGTTTGTATTAGGAAAATGGAATTTTGTAATTTTCCTCGCGAACGATGCAAGCTATCATAAAAGAATAAAAGGTATATTTTAAAGAACTTTTTAGAATGAGCATTTTTCTTCGCAAGCATTTTGTCGAATCTGTCGTTTGTAAGAAAAATGAAAAAACTCAATTTTTCGAAAAAATATTCTCGTAGCTATAAAAATAGTTTGGCTCGCATAAAAATCAGAGGATTTCTTTCTTATAGAAGTACAAATTAAAGAACTAAATTTTCACAATCAAAAATGTAGGATTTCTGTGAAAATAGGTTCTTTATATTTTCAAAAGAATCAATGCCATTCTTTTAATTTTGAACCTTAAATTTTTCCAACGGATTTCAAACGAGGACGATAAACCTTTCCACAATCTGGGAAGAAAATCAAGATATCTCAATTGAGTCAAAAGTTATAGAGGAACAAAGAAATAATTAATGTTTTTTTTTGTAAAACAAAGTTCAAAATTCAAATACTTATAACTCAAGAAAAATATCTTTTCTCAAATCAGGAAAATGTGTCCGATTTCAAATGTTTCAGTCCAGATAAATACAGAATTGATCCAGACTTATTTCAAGGTTACAAAATTTAAACTATTTTTGACTGTTAATCCCTTTTAAACCACACCTCCACCCTAACTTTTTTTGGAGGAAGAACAAGCATTTTCTAAACCAGAGTCGATATCATTCCTCAGAAACCTCATTCATACTGTATAATGTTGTGGTTGGGAAAACCAACGTGAAATGGATGAATGAAGAAAGAAGTGATACCAAATAAAGAGACAAACAGAGACATTAGGATTAAGCCATAGACCTTGGTTCCATTTCGTAAAGGTTCAGTTTTTGGCCGACTTTACAAATTACTGATCTTGGCACAATTGATTATTTTCCTTTCATATATGATTTTGATGATGGTAATTTTCTCTAAATTGACTTTTTGTTTATACATTGTGTCTCTAAAAGGTGCAGGTAGAAATTAGATCATCAAAATATACGTATATGTTAAAAATGTTCAAAATATAAAACATTTTCTCTCTCTCAAAAAAAAAAAAACAAATAAAATAAATCTTCTCTGGAAACAAAGAAGTACAAACCTTATTTGATATAGATGTTATTACTTTTAACTCACATTTTTTATGTAATTTCGTGCATTCAATGAATTCAGAGAGTGAAATGACAATCCTATATAAGTATATGTGATAAAAAAGATTAAAAATCAAAATAAAATACAATAATAAAAGTGATATAATGGCATCCTGGTACCTATCAAAAATAGGGTTGCCAGAAGGGTGTACATATATTGCTTAAACGTCATTAAAGACTTTCCAGAAATAGGAAAGCAATATCCTCACTAGCTTTACAAAATAGTAAGTCAGAGGTAAAATACACTCAGAATATGTTAGATATTCGTTACAATAGTTCTTTTTATATAGATTCAAAATTTAAAAAAAGATGCGCTAATATAATTCAAACACAAGGTGATATGCAAAAACTACATTTGAACCTCTACTCAGTTTTTTCACACGAAAAACCTGACCCTTGGTTTCTTAATATCTCAAAAATTGATATACCACAAGAGGTCGTTAACATCCTTAAACTAGGTGAGGGTTTTAGTTTCAAGTTTGGGGAAAAAAAGTTCCTGCGATTATTAGAAATTGTAAAAGATTTTGAAAATAACGTTGAAAAAATAACGAGTAACAAATTACAAGAATTATATGTAAATTTTCAGGATTGTCAAATGAATTTCTTACAAATGACTGTTCACAATCGATTATTGATAAAGAATTGAATGAGGGATACAAAGTAACTAAGGATTTTTCGAGAAATAATACAGATATTTTTGTGACTAAAGAAGACAAGGAGAACATTACAATAGCCATTTCTAAAACTCAGTATGATGAAAAAATGCTTGAAATCCTAGAAGATAAAGATAGTTTGGATCGTATCGAAAATGATCCTACAAAAAAATTACAGAAAGGAACTTTTAGGGTTTTGAATAAATTTATAGTGAGAGGTTATTTAGGAAACGTGAAAAAACGTGATATTAATACAATCAATATAGTTCTCTCCTTATCTTATGGCCTGAGTAAAGCTCATGAAAATAATTTTCCATCACGACCAGTGATATCAACAATAGGCTTTCTAACCAGAAAACTAGAAGAATTGCTTACTAATATCATAAAAAAATCAATAACAATTTCCAAATTTCCAGTTAAAAATAGTAGTGCTTTCCTCAAAGTCATTGATGGAATCACGATTCCACAAAATCATATTTTAGCTTCGTTTGAAGGAGTTGTGATGTTCCCTAACATTCCACTTGAGAAAGTGAAGGATGCCATTGAAAAAAGATGGAATAGCATCAAAAATCACACCATTATTCCATGTCTTTTCAGGACGTACACTGAGGTTTGTTTCAAATCACCTAATACAGAATAAAATTGGGGTTATGAAAAACATGGTAGACAGAGCTATAAAATTGTCACATGAAACTTTTAATGAAAAAAATCTTAATACGTGCAAACAGATTCTTTTCCAAGATAACTATCCATCCTTTTTCATCGAAATACTCTTGCAGGATCAACTAGTGGGAGGTTGATGATGTTCTCTGATCCTGGATCAAAAGTTTCTTTGGCTGGCCAATCAATCTTTTTACAATGATTAGGTCGGTCTCTACTATCCCATAAACATAGGAAACATGGGTGTTTAACGTTACCTGATTGCTGACCCAGAATTATTCCCAATATTTTGAAATCCCCACAAATCCGTCAATTGTGTTCTGAGTATTTCAATTCATCCAATACCAACTTAATATTTTCGTAATTCTCTTTGAACGTAGTAGAATGTGCTACCGGTATGGGAGCAAAAACATTCGTACTGTGAAGCAAAACAGCTTTCAAACTTATCATACAGGAACCTATGAATAGTCTCCATTCGACGGCTCTGAAAATCCTTGGTTTTAATTCATCCATCAATCCATTTATATCGTAACAGTAGACTAATGAAGGCTCTTTTTCTTTTGTGAAATATTTCCTGCAATCTTTTTCTCTATTCCTATAGTCAGTTGTTTCCACATTTTTTCCACCAAGTTTTTCTTTCAGAGTATAGAAACCAAAAATTCACTTGTTTCTTTAGATAGTCCTAAATCTCTGATGAGATCGTTTAATTCTTCTTTTGAAAAAAGTTGTCGTTTCTTTTCTTTACTTCTCACATATTGGTCGTCAATGTCAGATTCACTGAAGCACCCATTCTTTATCCTGATCAGCAATTGTAAGATCATAACAATCTTCGTAAATCGTTCTGATCTGCTCAAAAATTGTCC
>JAUMHM010000087.1:6450302-6467130 GCA_032362435.1 Melikaiella ostensackeni | reverse complement strand
CACCATCACGTCCTCACCCCTCACCCCATCGCTTCCTTTCACCTTACTTCCTCTCTTTTTAACCCTCACTTGACTGTTTGCAATCGCTGGGAAACGTCTAGCACTCACGGGCAGCAACTGCATCAGTGAGGCAGACATATCGACCAAAGGCGTGGCTGCGGCCCTCTCCATATGGAGAGGGCTTTGGGGTCACGCATAGGCTTATTAGGAGACGTAACAGGATTACCCAAGGGTCAGGGGCTCTTTTGGTCTCAACCCCAGCAATAATAATAATATACCCCTCACTCCTCATCCTCATCCTATCCACTCCTTGCTCTCTCACTTCCTCTGCTCTCTCCTCAACCCGCCCCTTTCCTTCCTCACTTTCTTCTCCTATCATCCCTTCTCCATCACTTCCCTTCCCTTCCTTGCTCTCCCCTTTCATCAACTCTTCACCGCACGCCCCCCACTCTCTCCTCCCCTTACTCAATCCCTTCACTTCCCCTTCCCTTCCTCACTCTCCCGATTTCCCCTCCCACGAAAAAAGTACGACGGACTGACAACCGACCGAAACTATAAGGGCTTCTGTCCGGGGCTACGAAACCCTAAAAATTCACCTCGGCCGGGATTCGAACCCAGATCTCCCGCAAATCGTGTGGATTATAGCGTGCATAATAATGCTAGTTCTAAATAATTCAAAACTTCTTCCATTAAAAACTTGGTGCAAATGTTCATAATAACACTATTTAACAGCAGAAAGAGAACTTTTCTACCATAAAAGATGAATTTTCAATCCAAAAGGACAAATTTTCTAACAAAACCGTTGAATTTTCAACAAAATAGTGAAATTAACAAAAACAATGGTTTTCAACAGAATAATCAAATTCTAAATGAAATAGTGGAATTTTTGACAAAATGGTTGAATTCACTACCAAGAAGATTGCTGTTCTACCCAAAAAGAAGAATTTTCAACAAAATGAATGAAATACAAAAAATTTAAATTTTCAACCCGTAAAATTGAATTTTCAATCAAGAAATATGAAATCTTCACCATACAAGATGAGTTTCCAATCTGAAAGTACAAACTTTCAACAAGACAGTTCAATTTCTGACCAAAAAAGATGACTAACAAAATAGTTGAATTTTCCACTAAAATGATGAATCTTCAAAAAAAAAAAATGAATTGATTTACGAAGCAGCTCAACTTTGAACCAAGTAGTTAATGTTTGATACAAACAAGGTTTTGATTTGAAATTAAAAATAGTTGAGTTCAACCAAGAAAGACGAATTTTCAAGAAATGGTACAATCTTCAACCAAAACAGATTAATTTTCAAACGAACAGTTGTATTTTGTGAACCAAATGATGAATTTTCAATCAAGAAGATTAACTTTCTATCAAAAAAGACGGGTTTTCAACAAAATACATAAATTCTCGACAAAACAGTAGAATTTTTAACCAAAAAAGATGAATGCTGAACGAGAAATATAATAGTAAACTTTTCAACCAAAAAAAATCTTTCAACCAAAAATTATTGGATTTTCTTATTGGACTCTATTAACTCAGGTCGCATTCAAGCAAAAAACGAGAAAAAAGGGGAAAAGTATAATTTTTCCAAAAAAAAAAACGGAAGGGAGGGAAATAGGCTTTTTTACCAGAAAGAAATGAATTTTCAACCCTCAAAGGTGAATTTTCAACTAAGAAGATTAATTTTCTACTAAAAGATGAATTTTCAAAGAATTACATATATTTTCAACCAGATCGTTGAATTTTCAGCTAGAGGACATAGGCTTTTCAACAAATATGGAAGAGTTGACTTTTAAAATGAAAAAAGAGAATTTTTAACAAGGAAGTTTATTTTCAATCAAGAAATATGAATTTTTATCGAAATAGTTGAATTTGCAACTAAAAAAGATAAGTTTTCAACCACATTGTTTGATTTTCTACCAAAATGTTAAACTTTCAAGCCAAAAAGACGAATTTTCTACAGTATAGGTCAGTCCTTAACAAAAACAGATTAATTTTCAACCGAACAGTTTCATTCTTTACCAAAATGATTAAATTTTCAACCAGATAGTTGGATTTTTCACTAAAAAAGAAAAATTTTGAAACAAAACATGGATTAGTTTGATTTTCTATTTAAAGAACTATTTTCTTATCAACAATAAAATGAAGTTTGAATACAATAGCTGAATTTTCAACCAAAGAGATGAATTTCCAACGAAATCGATGAATCTGGAAAAAAATTAATTTTCAACGAAAGAATTCAACATTCAATCAAATAGTAGAATTTTTAACTAAAAAAGGTAAATTTCCAACTTTAAGCGGAATGGTTAAATCCTCGATTAAAAAAAATTAATTTTCAGCCAAGGAGATGAATCTTCAAACTGATTTTTCAACAAAGTAGTTCAATTTTCATCCAAATAGTTGAATATTTGACCAAAAAAGATTACTTTTTAACAAAATATTTGATTTTTTTAACAAAATAATGAAATTTTCGACCGAACGGTAATTCGCATTCAAGCGAAATAACGGGAAAAAGGGGAAGTTTCTTAAAAACAGGGAAAGAGGAAGAATTCTTTTAAGAAATTTATAATTAAAAAACTAGTCAATTAATTTAAAAAATAGTCAATTGATTGAAAATTTGTTTATCTAATTTTTTTAAATTTGTAAGTTAATTTTTTTCGTAACGTTACTTTCACTGCCCCCCCCCCCCCCCCCTTAAAATTGGTAACGTAGTTTATGGACGGCCCCTAAGGTATTAAATAGAAACCAGTGATATAGTATTATTGCTTGGTAGTTGGAAAAGAGGTATTTATATCTCCTCAAAGTATAGCATGTTTTCATCGAGTTGTCTAGTAAACGAGCCGAGGTGAATAATAAAGTTCATGTCTGCGGTATACGTAAGAGTGGAGTGTGCTTCCATAAACTCGAAGAGCACCCCGTAGTCGCACTTAAGTAGCTGGATGGGTACACCTGCCTACGTTCTTTGAGGGTTTATAAAATAATAAGTTTTTAATATGACGGTTGGCTAGGGAGACGATGTGCTTCCTAAGAGTACGTTTTCGATCACTCGCGCCTATAAACACGTATTTGCAAATTTATTCCCCACTCATAACCTACCTTTTCCTGCTCCTACCTGTATAAATCGCGCAACAGTCGAGTATAACCTCTCATTATTAATGCTTTTTTTTAGACTGCTCCTCTCTTTTTTTCAAAATTATGTGCTGCACGAGAGCAACCATTTCTAGGGGCCTTTGATTTTGATTGATTCCTGCTCTCTTTTTTAGAAATTATTTGCTACACGATAGGAACCATTGCTAGGGCCCTTTGACCCATGACCATCAACGTCTGACATCTGCTCCCTCACCTATGATTCTGAGGGTGCCCATTTAAAAACTAAGTATTTGGTTTCTTTGAATCTCACATCCCAAATTTATACTCCTTCCCTATTTATAATGCGTCTCCTTAGGGTTCACATAAGTTCCGTTCCTTTACTGACTCGCTACACCTGTGCCTCGCCGCCTTCTTACTATAATCTTTCTTTCAAGATTCTGCTTTTATGGATCGTGCGACAGTCCAGCATAACCTTCCATCATTAATGTCCTTTTTTCAGATTCCTACTCTCTTTTTTCAACATTAGGTGCTATACGAGAGCAACCATTGCTAGGGGTCTTTTATTTTGATTGATTCCTATTTCTTCAAAATAATGTGCTATTCAATAGCAGTCATTGCTAGGGGCCTTTGATCCATGAATGTTGACGTCTGACATCTGCTCGTTCACCTATGACCCTTAAGGTGACCATTCAGGAATTAAGTATTTGTTTTCTTGAAATCTCACATCCCAAATGTATACTTTTACTTCATTCATAATGGGTTCACTTAGGGTTTACATAAGTTCTGTCCATTTACATCTTTATTACATCCTTTTTACATCGCTTAGTTACTAAGTCTTACTATACAGTTTCAGCTACCCTTATGCTTCTATGTGACTTTCGTTTCCTTTTTTCTCTCCTTTCCTTCCCACTCTTGCTTTCCATTATCTCTTCTTCGTAATCCCTTATTCTTCTTCAACTCCTCTACCTTTTTCCACCTCCTTCATCCATTCTTCTTCCAGCCCCTCCTTCCCTAAAATTTTCTCAAAATTCTCTAGCTATCCTCCCTTGTTCTCCTTTCCTCTAATACAATCATCCTATACATGCTACCACGTCTCCTCTACCCATTCACATACTCTGCATTTTTTCTCCTCATTCTCCTCCCAATACATTGCTTCTTTTACTTCATTTCCCAGTTTCGATCTAGCTATGCTTGTCCATCTCTTTTTCCCCATCCTCTTTTCAGATATTTTGGCATTCTGTCTCCTTTTATCACCTTATACCATTTATTGTATCTTAATTTCTCCATCCTCTCTCATCTGTCTATTACCTGCCTTCCTATACCTCTTCTTCCCAATTTTTCATGGTACATATTATCTTCTTCTCCTATCCCTCGATCTCTACAGGACTCTCTTCTTTCTTCTTTCCATCTTGTTAATTCTGCGGCTGGGGCCCTCTCCCCTCTTTCTTTCACCTCTTTGAAACACTTTTTCACCACCTCCCTACATTTCCTACCTACTCTTTCCGATTACTCATTCGCTACCTCCATGTCTCGCCGCCTCCTTACTATAATCTCCCTTTCTAGCTTTTCTTTCTATAAATCGTGCAACAGTCCAGCATAACTTTCCATCATTAATGACTTACTTCAGATTCCTACTCTCTTTCTTCAAAATTATGTGCAACACGATAGCAACTATTGATAGAGGCCTTCGACCGATGACCTTTAATTTCTGACATCTGCTTCTTCACCTATGGCCCTTGAGATACCCATTAAAAGACTAAGTATTTGTTTTCTTCAAATCTCACATCTTAAATTTACACTTTTACTTTATTTATAATGCGTCCCTTTAGGGAACGCATTATCAATCTATTACCTGCCTTTCTGTATCTCTTTTAATCCCTCATAGTCTATATCTTCTTCTTCTCCTATACTTCGATCTTCAAAAAATTCTCTTCTTTTTCTTCCCATCGCATTTACTCAACGTTGGGTGACTCCTATTTTTGTATATTTCCGTAGAAAGCTTTTTCGAATTCTCGAAAGATTTTTATATTTCTGTATATTTATAGACATAAAGGTACTTTAGAAAAGGAAATAAATATACAATAGCTTGAATTAAATGTCCTTTATTTAATTATCTGACACATTCAAAGAAGTCATTGTAGTGTTTATAGCGTAATCAGTTGATGTCAATGTAAAATCTTCATTCTCCTTATGTACTGAGAAAAATGTTTGACTCGAACAAACTTTATTTGAAATAAATAAAATTTTATTTGAATCAAACAAAATTTATTTGGATTGAACAGAAACTATGTTTAAAATAAACAAACTTATGTTTGACTCTATATCAAAGAAACAAGATGTTTCAGTTTAACAAAAAATTCGTTTGATTTAAAGGAATTTTCGGCGAATTAAATCAAATTTGTTTAAATCTAACAACATTTTTTAAATTCGAAAATAAGTTTTGTTTGAATCAAGCAAAGTGCATTCAAACAAATTTTTTTGCTTGAATCAAACAAACGTTTGTCTCAGGGTACACAAATGTCACAACAACCGGGAAAATTTATCGTCAAGTCTCCTGCTCTAATTGCGTGATGTGGTAGACAAGTTAACTTGGGACATCTGAAACAGAAAGATTTTTTCTTAACGTAACTAATTTATTTTTCCTACTCAGCTACCCGTTTAATTTTCAATAAATATATTCTGAGAAA
This sequence comes from Melikaiella ostensackeni, assembly GCA_032362435.1. NCBI lineage: Eukaryota > Metazoa > Arthropoda > Insecta > Hymenoptera > Cynipidae > Melikaiella > Melikaiella ostensackeni. Next base: position 6,461,348 of record JAUMHM010000087.1, on the reverse strand, counting down.
AATGTTTGGTTCGGTCGACAAAATCATTTTGTTGAAATTCGTGCGTCTCTGTTTCAAACAAATCCATTCAAAACTCTCGAAATCATTTGATAATAAGAATTCGGTTAATACATCCGTTAACTGTTTAAGATACATAATTTACCATTTAATATAGTAATTGTGAATTTGAAAGCTGTGAATCTGTCTTTACGAACAAGAAGTACATTAGACTTCAAATAGTAAAATGGATATATTTTTTAGAAAAATTCAATTCAATCATTTTTTGTTAGTATACTGTTATGATTTTGAGAAGCTTTACAAAATTTCAAAGGGTTTTAATAAACCTCAAAGGATTTGAAATATTTTAGGATATTTTAAATGATTCCAAGGCGTTCTCCAAGGTTTTTTTAAAATTTTCTAGAGTTTCGAAAGATTTGGAACGATTTTATAGGACATATAAGGTTTTATGACATTTTTAAAGATTCCAATTTTCAAGGAATTTCAAAAGACTTGAAAGGATTTTAAATATTTCATGGGATTTTTAAAGATTCTACGGTCCACCGGCTCGCATTTGTTGTTGAGGGGGTCCAAGGGGCCGAGAGAGAGAGAGAGAGAGCTGCTGTGTGCTCAGCAGAGTTAAGCAGTTCCGTAGCCACAAAGCGGGCATTTCGAAGCAGTTTCGTAGCCACAGAGCGGGCAGTTCGAACACTCGCGTGCATATTTCGCATTCATTTTTAAATACACGCGAAAAATTATCTTCTCATAAATTACACTTTTCAGAAACTCACCGTGTAGTTTTCCTTCTATCAGGCCCAATACATTCAAGCTTCTGGCAGCGAATTCTTTCATCTGGCATTTGTGCATCCCTGTAATTACTGCAAGTCACTGAAACATTGAAACACATTTTTGAGACATATATTATAGTCCCTTCAAATTAGTAATAATAATCTTCAAATTCATTCAGTTCATTGGGATATGTCAGAGGCCATCCATAAATTACGATACACATTTTTGGTTATTATTTTCCCCTCCACGGTACCATGTAACAAGTCGTAACTAAATGGCTCAGTAACCCTAATGTTACCTAATTTTTTCAAATATTTTCAACCATTGTTATTTTTCAAGAAAAAAATACAAAAGGTGAATTTTCTACCAAAAAACGTTAATTTTCATTTCAAAAAGACGAATTTCCTATCCGAAAGGGCGAATATTTAACCAAACAGTTGCATGCTCAACTAAAAAAAGTGAGTTCTCGATGAGAAATGTAAAAGTTGATATGTCAAACAAGCCAAAAACAGTTTAATTCAACGTTGTAAAACGTACCATACTGGACCCTTTGTTCTGCCACAGACACCAGTAAAATAAGGCAGAACAGAATTGTCAGCTTCATTATGAATGTGTAGAACGTGCTCCTTATTGCAGAATCGGTGATATTGCTGAAATTTTGGTAAACATTGTGATAATTGTATGTTATTATTTACTTGTCTGTTGGAGAGTGATATTTGGCATATTTAGTTACTTAAAAGCCTAAATAGTCCATCTTAAAGAGTGTCTGCGCGAACCGAAATTATCATACAAATGGCCAAAGTTGTTGTTTGGATCTATTCCAATCGAAAAATTTCATTCTTCAGGATCTCTTCTCATGAGTGTTTTGATGGATTTATATTATAACCGGAAGAAATTAGGAATTATTTTCTAGAGTTAAATAGTTTTACTGTATTTATGCTAAATTTTTTTGGAACAAAGCACAGAACTCCGACGCAGCAATCTTAAAAATGATCAAACTCTCGATTTCGATAGAGATTGGGAATTTTTTAAATACAACTTCAGAAATTGTTTACATTTTTTAAACCTCGCATATAGATGTATTTTGATGCGATGATTACCATACTTTGAAACCATGAAAGAAGAAAATTTGCACTCACAAATCTGCCATTTTTTAACATTTTTTAAAACTTTAATCCCATCAGATTTATTCTCAAATTTGTGCGAAATTAGACAGTAAAATTGACTCTATCGATAGAAAAAAGTTTTTTTTTAGCCTTTACATATATGTTGTTGCGGTTCAAAAAAAATATCTAACATCTTCAAAAAAATAGATCACATTTTATAAATTATATAAAATATACAAGATTTTTTATGAAAAAAAGTTATAAAAATAAAAAAGATTCACGTACTATATTTATACATATTTTTTGATGTGAAAGGTACTTTACGGGAAAAGAATTACAATGCGTCACCTTGTATTAAACATGTTTCTTTATTCAATAATCTGACACATTAAAATGAGTAATTACAGTACTTATAGGGTTATTAATTGATTACAATGCAGGAAAAAAATCATCCTTCTTAATCACAAATGTCACAACAAGCCGGATACCTCAACTTCAAGTTTCCTGGTATAATGCCTCTCTCACAATCTAGGTCTATACACCTGAAAGCAAAATGAATTTTTCTCAACTTAATTCATTTAATTTTCCTAGTAAACTGCCGGCTGCTTTTCCAATAAATACATCAGTTCTAACAGTGGATTTCTCATTAAAAATAATGAAAAGTGTCTTCCTCAAAACCTTTTTCAGATAAGTTTTTATAATTGGCTTTTCATAAACAAATTAATTTTTTTAAATAAAAAAATAAATATCCAGCAATATTTCCCATGCATTTTCGAGATGTTTGGGCAATCAAAAACCATTTGCAAGCAGAAAAAAAAACAATTTTTCTGCAAAGGTGTTAATTTCTTTTTAAAAAGTAAACAGGTTTTACACTTGAAGCCTTCGGCTATCAAAAACTATACCCCCAAGGAGTCAGATGAAAATTATAAATTAAATTTTCGGCTTGTAGAAGACCACCGTTATTGGAGAAAACTAACCGTGTATCTCCATTTTCGAACATAGAAATCAAACTCTATAATAGAACCGAACAAGCTTCACATTTCTCGCCTTCTGTAATCGAAAACTATTTCCCCAAAGCTAGGAATGTGTAACTTCTTCGGTTCTATTATAAAATTTAATTTTCAAGTTCGAAAACGGAGATACACGGTTAGTTTTATCCAATTCCGGCAGTCTTCCGCAAATCGAACATTCATGAAATAATTTTTTTCTGACTCCTTGGTGAAACACTTTTCGACATCCGAAGATTTCAATAACGTTGAGAGAGATTAAGAAACGTTTTATAGTAAGCATACATATTTTTTAGGTATTCTAAATGTTATCGAAAAGATGCCCAGACCTAAAATGCAGAAATTTCGAAAATTATTAAACTCGCGACCTTTCTAGAGATTGGAAATTTTTGAAATACGAGTTCGTAAATTTTCTCAACTTTTTCAAACCTTGTATATCAAAACCTTATTGATTTTAAAGACCATTTATCATGTAATATTTTTCAAAGAATAAGTCGTAGGTAAAGTTTTACCTGCTTAAACCATGTAATTTAGCGACTAACAAAAGACCTGAATATTTAATATCGAGGGAGCTTCATATCACTGTTGAATTGTTAAGAAAATGTAAGAAATTTGTTTTCAATTGATCGCTATAGATACATACTACATCTAAGGTATATAATGAATGAAAAAACTTGATCAAACTTTCGAAAAACTCAACCTCTAAAAACAGTATATTATAGTTTTATTTTAAAATTTAATTTCAAGCTACAAAGACTGAGATATACGCTTAGTTTTTTCCAATTGTCGCGGTCTTTGGCAAGTCGAACATTTTTCAAATAATTTTATCTGACTCCTGAGTTGAATACTTCTCGATAGCCGAAGGCTGAAAATGTGAAACTTGTTCGGTTCTACTCTACAATTTAACTTCGAAGATTGAAAACGGAAATGCATGGTTAGTTTTCTCCAATTACGGTGGCCTTCCGCGAGTTGAACATTTTTTAAATATTTTTTTGATATCCTTGGAGGACTAGCTTTCGATAGCCGTAGGCTAGAAACGTGAAACTTGTTCAGTTCTATTATACAATTTAATTTCCATGTTCGAAAATTGAGATAGTCTCTTAATTTCCTTCAATTACGGCGGTTTTCTGCAAGTCGAGCATTTTGAAATAATTTTTATCTCATTCCTTGGTGGAATACTTTTCGATAGCCGGAGGCTAGAGATGTGAGACTTGTTCGCTTTTTTAAGGAAATCAACATCATTTGCAGAAAAATCCTTTTTTTTGGTTTGAGAATAGTTATTGATCGTCTAGGCGTCTTGAAAATGCATAAATAATGTTGCTGGATATATTTTTAAAAAATTCTATTGCAGAAAAAATGAAACAAAATCACTATACTGAACGTCTGAAACTCCAACTCGATGTTATTTACGAGAAAACTACGATTCAAATCTTTCTTTTTATTATTAGAGTTAGTGAATGGCCCTGTACAGCATTCTAATAAGTACATAAATTGAGAAATGGAAACAAACACTCTACTTTTGTTTACAAAACTTAATCCCTCGACTGTACATCGTGTCTAGAATAGTAGGAAATTTTTCAAGCTGAGAAAGAAAATATTTGTCTTAATTGATGAATTATAAAAGCCGACTTTCATTCAGACTGAAAAAACATTATAGAACTTTATCGCTTTCATCAAAAACATACGTTTGAGGCAAAATATATATCATTTACAGTTTTTCTCCCAAATATCGATAATAAGACAAACGAAAATATTTTTAATATTTGAAAAATAAGACATTAAATTTGTTCTTTTTGTTTAAGATTACGATATATCATATATAAATGTAATCATTATATAAAAATTCAAAAAACTCACTGAATAGTTGTCAATACTTTTGTAGGTTTGCCTATGGGTGCGACACACTGAACTTTCAAACAGCGAAGATCTTCATCCTTCATTTTCCCTTCTCCATGTTTACAATCCACTAAAACATTGAATCATATTCTTAAATAGAATTAAAGTCTCTTTAAATATTCAATAACATTTTAAAAAGTACAGGACCGTATTTCGTATAAAACATTTATCAAATAATTATGTTAAGAATTAGTAGAACATACAATATTCGACCAGTTGTTCCGAAACAGATACCATTAGAACAAGGCAGCACAGAATTATAATCTTCATTCTGATGTACTGTTAACTTCGTTGTATGTGCAACTAGTCACGGCAGAGGAAGAATTAATGTATAGAGCGTGCTCCTTATTGCAAAATCGGATATTGCTGAAATTATGATAAACATTTATACATTATGGTAAACGTTTTTTTTTCGAAACTGGCATTTCGCACATTTAGTTACTTAACAGCCTAACTAGTACATCTTAGGGAGTGTCTACGCGTACCGAAATTTCGGTACAAATAGCCAAAGTCGTAGTTCAAAGCTATTCGTACCGAGAATCTTTATTTTCCGGAACAGTTATTTTCTTATCAATTTTTAGGTACAAATAAGAAATTAAATCTATTAAAAATATTTATTGAAGTAAATTCCCTTTTTTTATTCTTTACAGTTTTCTTTGTTCTCTGGTATAAGAAATACGAGAAACACGTATTTTTGTGTTATGGGAATTTATCTAAGAGGGTGGAGGTTACATGGTACAGAAAAATTGTGTATAAAACTGTTTCTCTATATATTTAAAGTGATGAACTCGCGAATGAAGTTCCGAAAATTGCATACTTTTCGATATATATTAGTATTTTTTAATGATAATTATCTACTGTTTATTTTTTATTATATACAGTAGAGATGTCTCCCACATACAGTAAAATTGATTATAATCTTAAATATTATTAAGAGCACGCACCGTTATGATTTTTTTTGTTTTAAGAACATTCTGATTTCTTTGGAACAAAAACTGGAGGAAATGTGCCACAATATGAGTTTATCTTTATGTATTAAATGTGAAAATAATAAAAAGATTACGGAAAATTTTCAATAACGCGGGAAGAGATAAGGAAACATTATTTAGTACGAATACATATTTTAGAGGAATACTAAATGTTATCGAAAAGATGCACAGACCTAAGATGCAGAAATTTTAAAAAAATTTTGAGCTCGCGACTTCTCTAGAGATTAGGAATTTTTCAAATACAAGTCACAGATTAATCTTTTCCTGCTTAGACCATTTAATTTAGTGACTTATGAAGGACCTAAATATATATTTTCGAGGGAACTTCAGAACACTGTTAAATTGTTGAGAAATTTTAAAAAATATTTTTTTTCTCAATTGCTCGCTGTGGGTACATTCTACATCTAAAGTATATAATGAATAAAAAAAGATGATAAAATTTTCGAAAAACTCAAAAAAAAAAAAATTATCCTAGCACTAATTGAACAAGTTACTGTACGAAGTTGGCATTTTAGAAACATAGTCTTGAACGTACAGAATTTATTTAGAGTGTCTACCTGACCGGAAATTCGGGAAAACTGGGAAGTGACTAAGAATTTGATTTAGTGACCAGAATTTTTCTCTCGAATGTAGTAATATGCAAATTGAAAGTGGTTTCATATATTTTATTACTCTCATTCTAAATAAGAACAGAGATTTAAAAAAAATTATAATTCTAAGCTGGGACAGGGGATTCCAGAAAAGAATGATAATTTCGACTATGATATAGAGAATTTCCTAAAAGAGTTATAATTATGAAATCGGATGGAATAAATGAAAGGAATATGAAGAGATATTCAAAAAATTCACGTGAAGAATCGAAATTGTCCTGACTTGGAACAGTGAATTTTCGAAAAAAATTACAATTTTAAGCTGCGAAATTGAATTCCAATAATGGAATATAATTTTGTGCTCGGGACAAGAAGTTTCCGTGATGAATTATAATTTTTACTTTGGTACAAGGAATTTCAGCAAAAGAATTTTGTAAAAAATTTATAATTCTGAGGTAGAATTGGACATTTCCATGAAAAATTATAATTTTTATTTCAGGTTCACTTTGGAACATAAAATTTTGTTGAGAATTATAATTATTTGACTTGCAGCAGGCAATTTTTTACAGGGAACGCAAATTTTTGGAAATAAATTTAATTCTGATTCAGGGGAAGAGAATTTAAAAAAAAATCCCTGTTCCAAGTCAGAATTCGTCACGATTTAAATCTTCACTCTTTCAAATTTTGGAAAAAGAGAGTTATTATATTTCTGAATTATAATAGAAAATTTTGTAAATGAATATAATTTTGAGTTGGAACAGGGAATTCTTTTTATTAATTCAATTGCGACTTCGTATAGAGAATTATCTAGAAGAATTATAATTTCGGTTTTGGACGGGGAACAAATGAATTAGATATAATAAAATGTCCATAAAGAATTATAATTTTGTCTTGGAACAGGTAATTTTCGACATGTAACGGGAAACTTGGGAAAATGATTTGAATTCTGATTTATGAACGCGAATTTACAAAAACAATCTCTGCTCTTAGTCAGAATTCGTCAGATTTTGAAAGTTTCTTGTTCCAAATCAGAATTCGTGTGAATTTAAAAATTCTTTTTTTTTTGCAAATTGAACTTCGCCAGAATTTAAAAATTCCCTCTTTTAAATTTAGGGAACAGGGAGTTTCTATATTTTTGAATCATAATAAATAATGTTGTGAATAAATTTAATCAGACTTGAAAGAAAAAAGTTTTTGAAATAAATTTAATTCGGACTTGATATAGGAAATTTCCGTAAAGAATTATAATTTTTACTTTGGGATAGGTAATTTTGGTAGGAACTTTTCTGAAAGAATTATAATTCTGAGATAGAACTGGGAATTTCCTTAAAGAATTATGATTTTCATTTTAGGTTCACTTTGGAACGTAAAGTTTCGTTGAAAATTATAATTTTTATTTCTGGACAGGGAGTTTCCTTAAAAAATTGTTATTTGACTTGGAACAGAGAATTTTTGACATAGAACAGAAATTTTGGAAAATAACTTTAATTTTGATTTAAAAATAGTGAATTTGAAAAAATTGTTCAAATTCAGAATCATAATTCTTTTGCAAAATTCTCTGTTCGAAATCAGAATTGTAATTCTTTTGACCAAAAATTATCTGACGTTTTAACTCAGAATTATAATTCTTTTCCAAAATTCCCTGTTTCAAATCAGAATTCTTCGAAATCTTTAAAATGTTTAGAAATCTCTTGAAATATTCAAAAATCGTTTGAAATCATTCAAATCCTTCGAACTTTCTCAAACTGACCCGGAAAAAATAGGGAGAGTAAAATCATCCGTCGAGTAGACACCTTGATTTATTAATTTTAAGAAAAAATATGCAAAATGAAATGAATCATTACCAATTTAAAATAAATGTACCTACCTGTAAGAAACCGTCCCTAATAATATAGGTACTTAATTACGTTTTTGTAACACATTGACGAAATGTTTGCTCGTCTTCGGTTCATTTTCGGCTCGCCTACAACTTGCCTTCAACTCACCTCTAGCTCATGCTGCAAACTTCACACACTTTTTGAATAGCTTGGGACTAAAAATTTTGCTATTTGTACCGAAATTTCGATACAAATAAATAAAAATAAAAATTGCTTAGTCCCCGACTGGCCTATTAGTACGAAAAATTCAGTACGCATAGACATGGTTTTTACAAATAGAAAAAAGTTTGAGAATAGAGAATGACCTTATAGCTCGATGTAGAAGATGAACAACTTTATTTTAGGAAACTATTTCGCAGACTGAGTTTTACTCACCAATTGTGGTACCCTCTGCTTCTGGTTACTTTATGAATGTGGATTCAGAGCCGCTGCTTGGTATTGACTTTCCTTCTAAAGATGATCATAACGATAAGTGTTTCATATTTATTCTGGAATACATCTATATAAATTTAGCATTGAGATTTCGTAAAATAAGGAAAAAATCAGACTTTTTTTTATTTTCTATCGTAATTCAAACATGTGTTGAAACAGAACATACTGAAATTTCTGAGTTCCTTGATATTAAGCAACTCATTTTTAAACAAAACTCGGCTGTGACACACATTTCGTATAAAATTAAAATAATCAGAATGATAATCATGGAAATTTCAATTACAAAATGCCCATTTTGTTAACGAACAAAGAGCAAATTTTTATGAAACGTTTTCAATAAGTAAATGTTCAAAAAGTAAAAAATCTAATGAAATTCTACTAATTCAATTTGACAGAAGCAGGCCACTGAATATTATTTGAAAATTAATAAGTCAATTAGGGGCCGTTCATTAACTGCGTTACCAATTTTGGTCTTTTTTCGACCCCCCTCCCCCGTTGAGAACAATAGTTTAGTATTAACCCCCCACCCCTCCCTTGGAAATGACGTAGCATTTGGCTAAACACGTAGCTAAATTTTCAACGAAATAGTTGAACTTTTAACCAAATAACCTAATTTTCAAGCCAAAAAGACAACATTTTTCGGACAGAGTTGAATTTTAGACGAGAAAGTTGATTTCCAACCAAGAAAGATGACTTTTCTTCCATAAAAGATGAATTTTCAGTCCGAAAGAACGATTCTTTGACAGAACAGTTCCATTTCAACTAAAAAATATTACTCTAACAAAATAGTTGATCTTTCAACAGAATAATTAAATTTTTAACAAAATAATGGAATTTTTGATAAAATAGTTGAATTTTCAACCTACAAAGATACACTTCCGACCAAGTGACCGAATTTTCAACAAAAAAAATCATTTTAACAAAACATTTGAATTTTCGAAAAATAATTAAACTCAACAAAATAGTTAAACTTTGAACCAAATAGCTGAATTTTCTACCAAAAAGAATAATTTTCTAGCAAAGGACGAATTTTCAACCAAATATTTGAATTTTCAAATGAAAAACATAAGTTTGCAAATAGGATGGAAAAGTTAAATTTTCAGTTTGAAAAATTAAATTAAAAAAATGAATTTTCGACCAGTTGAATTCAATGAAAAAAACAACGAATTTTCAACAAAAAAGTCAAGTTTTCAAGCTGAACAGTCGAATGATTCAGAAAAAAGTTAATTTTGAAACCGATGAAGATGAATTCTTAGCAAAACACATGCAGTTTGTACCGAGTAGTTCAATTTCCAACTTATAAATGATAAATTTTCAACCAAAAATGGAAAAGTTGAATTTCTAGATAAAAAATTCATTTTTAACTAAATAAACAATGAGTTCTTAAAAAAGTGGTTAAATTTTCGATTTAGGAAAATGAATTTTTAACAGAGCAGCTCAACTTTCAACCAAGTTGCAACTTTCAACCAAGAAAGATAAATTTTTAACCAAGTAATTCAATTTTCAACCAGAAAAAATGAATTTTTTGCCAAGAAGATTAAATCTCTACAGAAAAAGACGAATCATCCACAAAACAATAAATTTTCAACCAAAAATATGAATTTTCAAAAAAGAGTTGATTTTCAACCTCAGTAGTTCAGCTTCAAACCAATTAGTCGATTTTTAAACCAAAAAAGATGAATTCTCAACGAAACATGTAATGGTATTAATAAAAACAAGATTTGAATATGAAGTAAAAAATAGTTGAATTCAACCGAAAAAGAAGAATTTTTAATAAAATTTTCAACAAAATAATGGATTCTCACCGGAACGTGTAATAATTGATATTTAAACAAAACAAGATTTAGATTTAAAATAAAAAATAGTTAAATTCAAGCAAAAATACAAATTTCGAACAAAATACTCAAATTTCCTACTAGAAAATTACAATTTTTAACCAAAAATGGGATAGCTACATTTTCAGTTAAAAATATTGATTCTCAACCCCCAAAAATATATTTTTCAACAAAATATTCAAATTTGCAACCAAAGAGAAGTTTTTGCTAAGAAAAGAAATTTCCAGCTGGAAATGTAATAGTAAAATTTTGGATTAAAAAAATTGGTTTTCAACCAGAATTGAAACGAATTTTCAACACAATAGTTGAATTTTTAACGAAATAGATGAATCTGCTACCAAAAATATGAATTTTTGACAAGGAAGTTCAACTTTCATCCAACTAGTGGAATTTTGTAACAAAAAGATGACTTTTCATTGAAATAGTTGCATTTTTTCAAAATAATTAAATTTTCAACTAAAAAAATGACAAAATTAACCGAGTCGTTTGACCTAAGGAAAAAAAATTGTGTCTTGGCAGTTGTATTCCCTATACGTTCAAAGATTATGA
>JAUMHM010000087.1:6401905-6442842 GCA_032362435.1 Melikaiella ostensackeni | reverse complement strand
TTGCATTTTTATTCATGAAAGATGCGATTTCTACTAAATAGATGAATTTTTAAATCAAAAAAGCTTATTTTAAAAAAAATAGTTGAATTTTCATCCAAAAAAAATTTCATTTGACTTTTTTGCATCAAAATATGAATCTTAAACAAGAAATGAGTTTCTAAAAAAAATTAAATTTTCAACCCAAAAAGACGAATTTTAAACCGAGAAGAATGACTTTTCAACAAATTTGTTTAATTTTTAACCAAGCAATTGCATTTTCATCCAAAAAAGGTGAAATTTCTACGAAAACAGATGAACTTTTGAATCAAAGAAACAACTTTTGAAAATCAGTTCAGTTTTCATCCGAAAAAGATTTTAGTTGACTTTTCAACATCAAAATGTGAATTTTTGAACAAGAAATAATGAGCTTCTAAGAAAAAAAAGGTATTTTTAACTCAAAAGGATGACTTTTTAACGCAATTGTTGAATTTTCAACCAAACAGTTGCATTTTTATTTATGAAAGATGCAGTTTCTACTAAAACAGATGAATTTTTTAATAAAAAAGATATATTTTCAAAAAAATAGTTGAATTTTCATCCATAAAATATTTGAGTCGACTTTTCAGCACTAAAATATGAATTTTAAACAAAAAGTGAATTTTCTACGAAAATAGTTGAATTTTTAACCCAAAGAGACGAATTTTCAACAAAGCAGTTGAATTTTCCACCAAAAAGGATGCACTTTTAAGAAGATTGTTGAATTTTCAACCGAATACTAAAATTTATAATTAAAAAGATAATCTTCAGGAGGAAGTTTTTGCGAATTTCCAAAAATTACGTACATGAATGAAAGACCCCCTATCGTAACAAAATCTCTCAATCCCCCCCCCCCCCCCTGAGCTGTCACGTAATTTGAGTATGGTCCCTATTTATCTGCAGTTCGATAAAACGCTGCTAAAAATTGAAAATTACAGTTACCCGGTGACGGATAATTTTTATCACGAGATGGATAAAAATTATCCGTCGTTGGATGATTGTAGTTTTCAATTTTTTGCAGCGTTTTTATCCAACTTCGAATAATTAAAATCTCTGGGATTTACTGTTTACAAAACGGTATGCCTTTATGTCATGTTATTAATATTCATCATTCTTTGTTATATTATATTACATTACCATTGCATTATATTTGTATTATATTTATTATTAGCTTTTATGTATTTAGTAGTCATAGTTCCCGCTATTTTTTATTGTTGTTAATATTCACTATTCTTTATTATATTATATTATATTATCATATATTACCATTGTATTATATTTGTATTACAATTATTATTAGCTTTTATTTATTCAATAGTTTTAGTTCCCGATGATTTTTGGTTGAAAATTGAACTATTTTGTGAAATAATCGTCTTTTTTCATTTTAATTTTTGTATCTGCTGAAAATTGAACTATTCTTTAATGGTTGAAAATTAATTTTATTTGTTCAAAATCTATCTTTTTGGTTGAAGATTACTTTCTTGTGTTGAAAATTCAACTTTTTCCTAATTCACTTCTTACTTGTTGAAAATAATTCTTCTCGGTTAAAAATCCATCTTTTTGGTTGAATATTCATTTCTCTGGTTGAAAGCAAACTTTTTTTGGAAAATTCATTTCAGTTTTTTTGATTGAAAAATATTTTTTTTCAGAAAACTTAACTATTCCATTTTTGGTTGAAAATGAATGAAATCTAAAACCGATTTCTGTTACTTATATGGAATTATCACACTATGAAAGTAAATTGCAGGATTTATGTAATCTTGTTAATATTAATATTTTTTAAATTATATAAATGTTGCGAAATATATGACAATATGTACGATCGATTCATTTAAAAAATGTGAATATTTAGCGGCTTTTTTGGTACGTGTCGTAAATCAGTAGATTATGGATGCGGTCGTGACTCGTGATGGCTATAATAATGATGGGATAACGGGGGGTTTTAACTGCCAGGGGAAAATAAAACGTGGTCTTCTGGGGACCAGAATATGACTGTTTGAGATCGCTGTGAAACCAACGTTTATACTCGTACCTGCTTACTGCAGTCTTTTTTCAGTCTTTATTCTCACGAGGGCAACTCTCCGGCCCTCGCTCGTTGTTTGCGAGAAAATTACTTTCCTGCCCTCGCTCAATTTGTACACCGGCCCAGTTTCTTTTGCGAATTCGGATGTGAATACATTTTTTAAGATTACAAGATGAGAAGAAAATGACAATGTCATCAGCGTACTGTAAAATTTTGCATAAAGGATGAATGTGTTTAGAAATAGCTAATGTATAAATGTTGTACAATGTAGGGCTTGAAATACATCCCTGAGGGAGGCCTCTTCTAAAAGTATACGGACCAACACGTGAGGCATTAACTTTAAAGAATACCTTTCTCTCTAAAGTAAGGTTTTTGAAGAATCTGGATATTCTCCAGGGAACATCTAGCTCTAGAATTGACCAGTCATCAACTGCATTCGCGCTGACGAATTTAGGCAAATAGGAGTTTGTTTTCAAACCGGGCGACTTGAACTGAATTGGCCTGCACTGAAATCAATTTTTGCTGATGAATACACACAAACTGATATCCCTAAAAATTTTTCGCTGAATTCGGTCGAATAGGATATTTGAAGATTATATTACTTTTCACGAATTTACACGAATTCACAACCTGCTCCAATTCGTGATTGTCGTAAAGTGAGATTCAAGAGGGCTCTTAGCGTATTTTTCTCAGTTCACCCCAATTAGTTTCTTTTTACTGGGTGGAGATGAATTTCCACATCCTCAAGATTGGTGGTGATACTCGAAATCTCCTTCAATAAAAATTGAAGGGAAATGGTCTGAGAGAGAATCAAAGTAAGTTTACCAGTTGACACTATTGATCAGGGCTCTTGGATTCCTGTATATATTAACAATAAGTTCACCCGCGTTATTTTGACGGCCCTTTCGTATTATATTGAAATTCTTAGGGAAGAATTTATTTTTATCTTTGAACCAAGTTTCATTTAGAAATATAATGTAATTATGAATAATTGTTCCTAGGTTACATTTTTTTATTATTTATACCACGACAGTTCCATTGAACGATGCCTAATTTATTTAAATATCCCATAAAATAGATTGTATGTGTTGTTGGCATAGTGATTAGGAGAGATTAAAAGCATTTAAGAGGTCAAGGACTATTTTCTAACGAGACTTGAGGCATTTAGATTAATTAAGGAGTTATTCAGTTGATCCAGTAATTCATTTTTGAAAAGGGACAGAATCGGAGCAAAGCGGTTGATTAGTTCCAACAAGGAGGATCAAGGGCCTTATTTTGAAGGCAAATTCCATTACCAAAAGGGCTTGGTTCTTGTGAGTAGAGATGCGAAAACGGTTGTGGTTGAGAAAAGTTTGTGTTTCTGGGCGAAGGGGAAAGGAGTGGAGGAGCTGAGTGAGGGCGCTGGATTAACGGACGGGATTCATTTGTAGCACGAATCATGGATTGCTCTGTAGAATTCTGGTTTTGGTAAGATTTAACGGAATCGAGGTTTACATCTTCTAGGGTTGGAAAGTTGGAAAAATTGAATTGAGAGCTACTTGAGCTTCAGGATGGGCTTTTCTCAGATAATAAAGGGCCATGGGAGAGGTTTGGCATGTTTCCAGGGGTGGATTTCTCTCTGTTATATAGACAGGCATCACTTTCGATACGAATATTTCTAATGCCTGCAATTTTCCTAATGTCCTTTTCATCTTGGAATTTAAGACAACTCTTATCACTAGCCCGAAGGGATTCGTTGCAATTTAAGCACTGGGAAGGACCAAAGGCTTTGGGGCAAGTTGTTCCCTCCTCATGGGATTTCTCACCACAGTATAAGCATCGTAGATTTTTACAAATAGATTTAACGTGTCCATGTCTAAAGCACCCGTAGCAAATTTTAGGCTGGGAGATATAAGGGTCAACGCGACAGAGATTGAAGTAGATTTTAGTATCCTGTGTTAAGGTTTGTCCATCTAGGGTTAGTAAAACTGTAGTGCCTGGATAGGTTTTCCCGTCTTTATCTGGCCACTCGAATCTTTAAAAAACTATGTATCTATTAGCTCCAGAGCCAGATTTGGATGAAATCGTAACCCTAGCTGAGCCTTTTTTTTGCGTTCAACGACTTCACCTTTGAAGGCTTGGTGTAAAATTTTATCAAGAGATAACATCTGAATAGGTGGGTTGCTGATAGAGTCAATTTCTACAGTATATGGGCCCCTATTAAGTCTCGAGTAACTGTTCTTAGGTTTCATGGTAAGATGGTTAGTGGGGTGTTGTACATCATCTGTATGTCTCTGATTAGAGATGTTACCATCTCCCTCCGAGTTGTCAGCTAATCTTTAGTATTGGTTGAGGGGTTTACAGTAGATTCGTCAGTCTCCATGTAGGAGTTAAGAGTTCCATTAGAGGTTAGGTAATTAGTGTTTGGGGAACTCTGTGTGGAGAAAAGCTCAGCTATGAGAGAATCATGGGTTGAGATAAGCGCTTCTGCATTGAGATCATCATCAATGCCACTAAAGTGAAAACTAGACAGGACTTTATGTAACCCCATGCTTAGAGAACACGCTGGCCCGAGGGCCGGCACTCAAGTGAACAAGCACCTGCTTTTCTGAAATAAGTCGGTGCGAAGAAAACGATCCTCTTAAATTTATCGATAAATTCCGCCAATAGGTTGTTTCCCTGGTGAAAGATGTGACCTGGGCTGAGATACCATATCTGGGTAAATCTTCCTGATTCACACAAGCGCACACGGAACACGAACTGAACGCACGGCCGCCATCTTCCTTTTTCTCCTCCATGTGCTGAGTAGCCTGTTTTTCCCATTCGATGTGTCGAGCTCTGTGGGTTCCACCCGAATTACTCCTCAACGCGTGACCTGAACTAGAAGCACCGCTCATCGCGGCCCTTACAGCCCATCTTCCTTGAGCTACTCTCAACATTTTAATTTATTGGCAAGACAAAATATATAATCTTTACTCTAATTACCTCAATACAGGGAGAGAATCTGACTCTGGTTATTCATACTAAAATAATTTTTACAATTTGCAATCTAATTTCAACTCTGTTAATTTATAATTCGAGAAAGTGTTTTACGAATTTTATTTGTAAAATTTGTTTTCATTTTATCCTTAGTGATTAGATTCTTGGATTTTACAAAAATGTTTGGTAAAAAATCTTGCTCAAGTCCCAAACACGAAGATATTTTCATTCGCCCCTATTATTTCTTTCTCACAAGTGATGATACATTCTACTGGTTATTATATAGGTTAGAGAAAAGGTTTATTTATGTATGCGTACTATAGTTTAGCTTTGTAAGTTACTACCATTAAAATTGTATGTATATGAAGCATATTAGTTGGTGAATTTTGATGTATTTGTAGAACTCATACATACATTAATTACGAGATTGTTTTTTTTTATTCTGTACCGCGCGGCTTGGTAAATTCTCAAGTCCGTGACCGTAACTGTTCTCGCATTTTCGGGGCATTCTCTTGCGCTGTATCTCGCATTATACCGAGAGGTTTGGTAAACAGTCCAGATCATGCAAAATACTTTCTCCTGTGCTTTTAGGAAAATATACCTATCATTTGTTATAAATCCCCTTGCAGCTTGTTAGATTTTTGTGTATTTCTTTTTCAGTGCTGCACGTGAAAATTTACCGATACGCCACTATATCCAAATTTCACCTCAACTTTCAGTAACGATTACCGATCAAATTTTATCCGTGCAGAAGTATTAGATACAGTATATTCAGGCCTCGGATTTACAACACTATCAACACTTTTGACCTTTTTTTCAGCAGTGACACTATTTTGATACTATTATGAAGGAAATAAGCCTTAAGACACTATTTTCTTAGAATTATACGCTAATGACACTATTTCTTCACTTTCCCATGAGAGGAGGGAAAAAGAATGACTCGAAAATTAAAAAGAAAAATTTATAGAAGTTTGTAGTGGAGAATGAGAATTTTAATGACGTGTGAAATGCTTGCTGCTGCTGAGAAATTGAAGAAGGAACAACACCTCAAGGATACAGACATCCATAATTTATTTCAAAAAATTGAATCAAGGAGGAGGAGAGTGGTTGATGACCTGTCCGTCCGTATAAACAAGGAACAAACAACAAGGATAAACAAAGAACGAGTAACAAGGCTCGACAAGAAATAAACGACAAGGATAGATAAGAAATAAGCAACAGGTATGAAAAAGGAACAAAAATCAAGGATGAACAAGGAATAAACTACAAGAATGAAGAAGGAACAAACAAGAAGGATAAACAAGGAGCAAACAGCAAGGATGAGCAAGGCACAAATAAGATGGATGGACAAGCAATAAACGGCAAGGACGGGCAAGGAATAAACAACAAGGATGAACAAGGAACGTACAACAGAAACAATGAGCAATAAGCAAGAAGGATGTACAGTGAACAAAGAACAAGGATGAACGATAAAGAAACAACAGGGATAAACAAGGAATAAACAAAAAGGATAAACAAGGAACAAATAACAAGGATGAATACGGAACAAACTACAAAGATGTGAAAAGAAAGAAACAATAAGAATGAACGAGAAGCAAACAATAAAATCAACTATAAATAAGCAGCTAGAATGTGCAGTGAATAGACAGTAGGGATGGACAAGAAATAAACAACAAGCATAAACAAACAACAAACAACACGGAGGAACAAGAAGTGAACTACAAGGATGAACACGGGACAAACAGCAAGGATGAGCAAAGAGCAAAGAATAAGGATAAACAAAGAACAAATAACAAGGATGAACATGAAATAAACGACAAGAATGGACGAGGAATGAACATTGAGGATAAACAAGGAACAAACAACAAGGAGAAACAAGGCGAAAGTAACAAGGATGGATGAGGCATAAACGACAAAGATGAAAAATGAACAGACAACAAGGATGAACGAGGAATAAGCAACAAGTATGAACAGGAAACGAACAATAGAGATAAGCAAGGAAGAAACAACAAGGATGAACAAGGAATGAACTACAAGGATGAACAAGGGACAAGCAACAAGGATGAATACGGAACAAACTACAAAGATAGACAAGGAATAAACAATAAGGATGAACAAGGAACAAACAGCAAAATCAACAAGAAATAAGCAACAAGGATGTGCAGTGAATAAACAGCCGGGATGAACTATGAACAAACAACAAGAATGATTACGGAACAAACAACAAGGATGAACAAGAAATGAACAACGGGGATGATCGAAAAACAAACAAAAAGGATGAACAAGGAACAAATAACAAGGATGGACTACGAATAAATGACAAGAATGGACAAGGAATAGGCAACAAGGGTGAACAAGGAACAAACAACAGAATCAACAAGGAATAAGCAACAAGAAACAAGCATCAAGGGTGTACAATGAACGAACAGCAAGGATGAACAAGGAACAAACAATAAGGATAAACAAGGAATGAATAACAAGGATTAACAAAAAATAAACAACAAGGATGAAGAAGGAACAGACAAAAAAAAGGACAAGGAAGAAATAACTAAGATGGACATATTATGATTAAGAAGGATGGACAAGGAATAAAGAACAAGGATGAACAAGGAACGAACAACAGAATCAACAAGATTCAAACAACAGGGATGTACAATGAACAAACAGCATGGGTGAGCAAGGAAATACAATAAGGACGGATAAGAAATAAATAACAAGGATGAACAAGGAATACACAACAGAAACAACAAGGAATAAGCAAGAAGGATGTACGATGGACAATCAGCAAGAATGAACAAGAAAAAAATAACAACGGTAGACAATAAATATATGACAAGGATATGGGAGGAATAAACAACAAGGATGGGCAAGGAATAAGCAACAACAATGAACAAGAAATAAACAACAAAACCAAAAAGGAATAAGCAACAATGATGTACAATGAACAAATAGCATGGACGGACAAGGAACAAGCAACAAGGATGGACAAGAAATAAATAACAAGGATGAACAAGTGCTCAACTTCGAGGATGATCAAGGAATAAACTACAAGGATGAACAAACAATAAACAACATGATCACGGAACAAGCAACAAAGATGGAGAAGGGATAAGAACAAGCAACAAGGATGAGCAAGGAACTAACAACAAGGATTAACAAGGAACAAACAACAAAAATAAACTAGAACAAACGAAAAGGATGATCATAAAGAAAAAACCTAAAATCAAACCAAATAGTCAAGCCAACTACAGAAAGAAGCAAATCCGATAAAAACTGCATTTCGAATTTATTGAATATGCTCTGAGAAATGTAATTTAATAAAAAGTTGTTCATTTTCACATCACACCACCTTCTAATCTGTATTTCAATTTACATATGAGTTCAATACTTGAAAGTTTTTTGACACTATTTCTTAAAATTTGTGACACTATTGACACTATTTCTCATCTCTCAAGTGAGTCCAAAGTCTGTATATTCGAAAAACGGGACATTTAGTTCTAAGAATTTTAAATACGAATACTTTTCAACTTCTAGTTTGGATTCTAAATCAGTCGATTTTCAATTTGGATATTTTCAAGTCTCGAGAACTTCAAGCAAGCTTTCTTAGTTTGAAAATAACTTAATTATATATTTTTTGATTAAATTGAATTTTTTGGTTGTAATACCAACTATTATATTTTTTGCTGAGAATTCATCTTTTTTGGTTGAAGATGTATCTCTTTGATTGAAAATTTAACTATTTTGTTGAAAATTTTTTTTTCCCTGTTGAAAATTCAATTTTTCAACTGAAAATTGAATTATTTTATTTTTGTTTGGAAATAGACCTTTTTAACTTGAAAAATGAACTATTTGGTTAAAAATTCATGCATTTTGTTGAAAATTCGTCTTTTTTGTAGAAAACTACCCTTTTTGATAGAAAATTCATCTTTTTGGTTGAAAATCCAACTGTTTTTGTTCAAAAGCTAATTCTTTTTTGGCTGAAAAGTCTATTGTTTTGTCAAAAAATCAGCTATTTTGTAGAGAATTAGTCTGCTTTGGTTGAGAATTCAAATGTTTTGTTGACATTTTTCTTCTTCTTCATTGACTTAAAAATCTTTCTTGGTTGAAAATTTATCTCTTTTGCTCGAATTTTAATATTTTTTGGTTGAAAATGCAATTGTTTGGTTAAGACTAATCTCTTTCGGTTGAGAACTTACCTATTTTCTCGAACTTTTATCTTTTCTGGTTGTACGTTTATAATTTCAGTTGAAAATGCATTTCTTCAATTGAACATTTAACTATATTGTTGACAATTTGTTTTTTTTTATTAGAAATTAAATTAAAATTAAATTTTCCAGCTGAAAGTTCAACTATTCCATTATTGATTAAAAATTTATCCTTTTTAGATAAGAATTCAATAACGTAGTTGAAAATTTATGTATTTCATTTGAAAATTCATGCTTTTTCGTAGAGAATCAATCTTCTTGGTTGAAAATTCACCTTTTTGGTTGAAAATTGATCTTTTTGGTTAGAAATTCAACTACTTCGTTGAAAGTTGAACTAAATCGTAGGTCATGGCTAACCTACGACATTTAATGACAAGTATAACAACTGCCACTCGACGGATATGCATAAGGTTGTATAAGAATTGATTTTGGATCCACAAAAGTGGATCATTTTGATCTGACATAGGTAGTCAAAATAAAATGCAACAGTGTGTTATTTCGAAGCTTACTTTGGAAGAGAAACCTAAATTAAAGAACCTCAAATGAAAGGAATTCAAATTATGACGATTTTACAAAAAGATATTTGATATCTTACTTACAAGAAGAGGTCGCGAGATTCGGAACGCCGATTCGACTGGAGCTTCGCAGGGTGAAACTTAATCAAAATTCATTAGATACGTGTTTTTTCTTTCGATTTAATGGGCCTTAGTTTCCGAGATACCTAGTTTGGCCAGTTGAGCGGTCCACGATCGTCAGTGCTGAGTTGAGCGTCCAAACGTGAATACTTAAACCGCGATATTTCGGAAACTAAGGCCTATTGAAACAAAAGAAAAAACAAGTTCCTAATGAATTTTGATGCACTTTTATCCTGTAAGGTCCCAGTCGAATTGACGTCCCTTGTTATCAGTGAACATTTCTATGAATCTAGTTTCTTTCTGATCTGGAGATTCGAACAATTTTGTGAGTTTCGATCTCAGCTAACTTTCTCAAATCTTGCTAATTTCCATCAGTAATTTTCAGCATAGTTTCCGGACATCGTCAACGCCCCTATCCTGTTGCCCGGGGTTACTTGTCCCTTCACCCTTGCCCGATCAGCGAACTACCTGCGCGGTGTACCACATGGTGTGAACTCCTCATGGCCCGAGACCTAGTTTACAAACTATTACACGAGACATTAATATTCAGTTGGCTCTTATCTGGCAGCGTGACAAGAAAATGCATAATTCGGAGGCCTAGCTCGTGGGAGCAAGCCGCCCATTTCTCTCCCAACTATCTGTCCCGCCCCCTTCAGCTGGTGACTACGATACCTAAGCAACCTCCGAATTAATTACAACCAGAGGGCTGAGCACTGGAGAACCGAGAGCCGAATGAGGAGAGATCTGCCTTGTATAAGTACATAGATTTGCCTTCACTCTACACTCTACATTCTACATTCTACGAGTATAATACGATCTTGGTGACTCGTGGAGCGGAACAAGTGTACCTATATGCCCTAATGCATACGCCACTCTGCGAGTCTAGCTTCCTCTGATTCTCGTTGCTGGATCGAGTCGTTATCAACTTGCCAGGAAGAACGGTCAAAATGCAAATCCGTCTTAAATTTCGGTCGTTAACGACAGACGTTCGCTCTGGTTCTTACTCTTGCGACGAGAGTCTCAGATAGAGCTATATAACGATTCGCCTATTCCTTATAGGTGCAGACTGAAGGTAACTGTGGTAAGGCAAGGGGGTGGTGAAAAGGGCGGATATTGTGGAAAGTGTATATCTGTATATATAGAGTACCACGGGCGTTTAATGAATATGCAAATCGTTCCCCCGGCTCGCCACAATCGTCTGGAGGTGGTAGTGAAGGTTGTAAAGGCGGTGGAGGATTCGGAGGCAGGGATGACGCTATCCGCGGTTAGCTTCGATTAATTTCATCCCAGAACACAGTGGGCTGAGAGACACCGAAAAGTGGCTAAGAAATAACTCTAATGTTTTTGGTGAAATACTTTTTTTCATAATGTAGATGTGTTGAAGCAACTTTTCCTGAGTATCATGATCTTTTAAGAAGTCCCATTTATTCTAGACCGCTATGAATTAAAAAAATGTGTTTTTTTCAGTTTTTTAAGAAGTCGGTTAAAAAAACTTGTTCATAAGATTAGGAATTCAAATGTTACAACTTCTTTTTTGTCTACTTCGTAAACAATAAATTCGAATTTAGCTTGATTTCGAATATTAATGCTCTATAAATATCTGGAGGACTGGTACGACTCAGTAGCACGTCCTTGACCCCGTGAAAAAGAGTAGGGTTAAGATAAGGGGTATATTCTGGCACGAACAAGTGCCTCCTTTTCCGGAGGTTCAAAGGGCGATGCGGTCGATCGGTTCACGTGACCAGGCGTGATTTTCAATTAACCCATTCCGCCCCCGGGCGTCTCATAGATATATCGTTTCACTACGAGCTAGGCACTTCTACCTCCCACCGTGACTATCGATTTCAAGGGATCGACAAGGAAGCGTATGACAACGACTAAGAAACTGCAGGGGGCCAACTATCTGCGATAGCAATTTCCGCGATTCGCCTTGCACCAGAAATTCTGTCGAGACAACGACCCTGGCGCCAAATCTTTCATCGCATCTCAAATACTTTCTAAATTATGCGTTTAAAATTAAATTGAAGCACAGGGAGAGAAATGTTTCTGCTAAATTTACAGGTTTTTCAATCAGTTAAGCTGCAGTATCTCTTCCAAAGTTAGCCGAATATGCTTACATCATATTGTTGACGTCTTCTAAATTATATTTATTGTTATAAGTGATATTTATAATCATGAATCATATTTGGTGAAACTTCAAGATTCTTCCTTTTGTCACCTGGGCATTCTAGCCTCATCTGTCATTTTACTCAAAAAATCTGGGTCGCTCCACTCGGCAGAATGTTAAAAGTCCCTCCTGGCTACCCACAGCGTGACTTCGATGTTTGTTCCATTCTTGTAAACATATACGTGGCGAGCGCGAGCCAATCGCGTGAAGCCCCTCCCAGTGACATCGACATAACAATCCTCGCTAATAAGCTTTTGCGTGGCGAGTGCGAACCAGTCCGCGTAACTCTACCAATGCCCCCACTCGCCTGCGTCGCGAGTCGTGCGCCACCGCCGAAGCGAAGTCCATAAAAGGACGGTCCACGAGACCAGTTAACGAAATCTTGCCGGGATTTGGCCCAAGCCACATTTCCCTGGCTTCTTTGCTCTAACCCTTGTTTGGGCGAAAAACACTCACACCCAGGACTCCGCCCCCCCCCTCCTAGATCTCCTTGAGTTCCTCCGACTGGCAAAACATCTCCGCCGACGTCACCAGAACTGGACCACCTATCCGCCTAGCTACCACCAATCCCCCCATATATTGTTTAAACCTAGGTACGCGATACCTCCTTCCCCTCTAACATTATCTCTAACGCAACGCAGTTAATCACCCGCCTAGAATGAGACGCGAACTCCCTAAGTAAATATTTTTGACAATAAGCCTACAACTTTGATTCTATTATCACTTTGCTTTTCTTCTTGTAAATTAATTTTTCTCCCCCATTCATTTTAATACTTTTGAGTCAGTATCAACCCACAGGCTGACCTCATTGTAATTATTGAGTCATATATTTCACGTTTTATATGAACAACAATCAAAAGACCAGTACGTTTATTTCCACCGATGAGATAATATACTGCGTGTCCCTTTTCAAAAAGTTCGGTGTCATGTGAGATGATTTGATTCCAGGAGGGCGACCAGAATCGTCCAATTCCGCCGTAATCGTTGCCCGGTGCATTGATAGGGCAACTTCTGCCAATGTCAATACGCCGATGTCCATCGATAAGGCTGCACCCATGAATATCTATTGGTGGTATCGAACGGGGGGAAAGCATGACCGAGACGTGTGGCCAAAGAGCCCCAAGCTTTCACAGACACACCAACTGCTGATCTTCTTGGACCCCTCGAAATATCACGTGACTATGCGGGATCAACCGAATCGGATTCCCTATCCAAAGATCCGGGCTTTAAGAGCACAAGTGTAACGTAAATACCGACCCAGCTTGTCATTACACTGCACGTATCCTCACGTGTTTGCTAGTCCTGCGTGTTCATCGAGCAATATCTGAATTCTCCGTTGAGCTCGAATGGTATGCGGCTTGTTTCGTGCTCACGTACGAAAGCAAACGAGTCCCAGCTTGGCACGTGCCCGGTTATTTCGACTGAGCTAGAGTGCTAATTAACTTGGGATTTCGGACATTAATCCGGATACATACCGTTATGCTTAGCTCCATGTGCAGTATCGATAGTGTAAACTAATAAGGTACATTCAGAATGTGTTAGTTGGTGAGATTTTCTTGGGATTAAATGTAACAAAATGTACTTACTTAATTGGGGAAATCGCTGAAAAATCTGGTAATAATTCCTAACTACATTTGTTGACCAATCAAACTGGTTACAACATGTCGGAATAGTTAACTTCAGAGTTTCATTCTACTTTCATGTATCGTATAAACTACTATGCAGTATAAATGGATATTGCACACACACTCATGCCTTGTATATTCAAAATTTCTGACACATACAACACAAGGAGTCTGCAATATGGTCAAACATATTCGTACCTAACCTTCTCGACTATAATCTCGGAATTCTGCAGTGGCACAGAACTATGCAGGATACCCACTCACTGCCTCTAACGGGCGCATATCCATGTCCAAGTCTCGAAATGCTTCGGCACGACTCGACGTGCATTTCGTGAAACTGTTATCTAACAAACAAACGCCAAATTCCATGGATACGATTATTTGTCTCTCACTCATCTGCAACATTCATCCACTTTGCCCAGGAATTCAAATTGATGCAGAATCCCATGAAGAAGTAAAGCTGCTTTACTGCCCTTTATCAGGCTGTAAAATCAGTCGCTTGGATTTTAGATAAGGCTTCGGGAAAGGCTTGTAACAAACACATAAAGGAAAATAGGTTGCATTACAGTGCTACCGAAAGTTCTCGAAATAGGGTTGGATACCGGATAGTGAATAGAGAGAGAAAATTCAGTGTGTTTTAGTCTCGTTTTATTACCGAGGATCTAGTCCAAGTAAATCTGATACCATAAAGTAGAAAATTCACTGAAAACAGGTCACTGATTCAATAAATTCTCCAGTCTTAAAATAAGTCAGGAACTTTTATTTCAGGTAATAAAGTCATCTACTTCTTTCGACTGAAAATGAAGAAAAACCAATAGAAATTAGGAAAGTTTTATTTTCTTTTTCACAACTGAATGTCTTCGAGGGTATACAATTGTCACGTCGATTTAACAGAATGGTAAGAAGGAAAAAGCGTGATAATTCCTCTTCGTACCATATCATGTGGTTTAACGTGTTGAATCACGTTGGATAGGAACGTGAAGCGTGACATTGTGTCATACTCGTCAAATAATCAAGTCAAAGATAAATCACGAAATAACGCGTCCATCCATTCGTCCATTTTGCTCTGTTGATCCTCTCGGATTACATTCTCTGTCGTGCGATGTCCGACCATGTCTACACGCGAAACCCGTTTTACGAACAGCACTCATCGACCCGTACCACCACGACGCCCGTTTCGAACCTCGTTCCAACATCGCGCAACATCGAATTTGCGGAAATACCGCGAGCGGGAGACCACCCACGGCATATGCTCCAGAGGCAGGAAGGGAATAGATCGGACAGCGTGCTGGTATAAATGTCAGCATACTCTCGGTGTATTCGAACGAGTGGATTCACCAATCTACTGGTTACTGGTATTGGTAGGGTTGCATTCCCATATGCGACCAAATAATCACCGCTTAGTAGTTCCGACGTAACTTGCATCCCTTGTCCAGTTAGGATTTAAGAGAATTCAAATTTCCTTGGGTTTGAGTTTTGGTATCACTGCTAATAAACCGTAATCATAGTGGTACCAGAACAGTTTACAAACCTAAGAAGAACAACAATTTTGTTTTTGTATTGCTGCTAATAAAACCTATCACAATGCCACCAAAACACTTTGCATACCCAAGAATATGGACAATTTTTTTTTGGTATCACTACTCATAAACCCCAATCACAATGTCACCAAAACGTTTCACAATCCTGAGAAGATGGACAATTTTGTTTTCGTATTAGTACTTACAAAAACCTAATCACAATGCCACCAAAGCATTCTTCAAACACAAGAAGATGGACAATTTTGTCTTGGTATCAATACTCATAAAATTTAATCACAGTGTTACCAAAAAACTTTACAAATCTAAGAAGATGAACAATTTTGTTTTCGCATTACTGCTAATAAACCCTACTCACAATGTCACCAAAACATATATGCCTCCGAAGTAACATGTATCTTTTGTCTAGTTATCAGTGAACAGAAAGGAACTTTTATAGGGTTTAAGTTTATTTTTCGGTAGCACGACTAATAAAACCTAATCACAATGCCACCAAAACAGATTACAAACCTAAGAAGATGGAAAATTTTGTTTCGGTATCACTGACAATGAAACCAAACCTTGATATTACCAAAACAGTTTACAAACCTGAGAAGATGGACAATTTTGTTTTGGTATCGCTGCTAATAAACCCTACTCACCATGTCACCAAAACATTTGTTAAACCAAATCCTATATGCTTTCAGAGTATCCTGACTTCTTTGTCTAATTATCAGTTAACACAAGCGAATTCGTATAGGGTTTAAGTTTGATTTGGCAGCACTGCTCAAAAACCTCATTCACAGTGTCACCAAAACATTTTGCATTCAGATGGACAATTTGGTTCTGGTATCATTGCTAATAGACCCCAATCCCAATGTCACCAAAATATTTTGCAATCCTAAGAAGAAGGTTCGCTTACGAAGTATAGTTTTCCGTTCTCAGATGACTTTCTACAACCATGTGAAGAACAGTATCTTTGAGGGAAAATTCAAGTTTGAAGCAGCAACTAGCTTCAAATACATCTATCTTCCAATGGTTAATGAAACAATATCAATGGAATGTAAAAAATCTCAAAGTCGTATATAGCTTATTAACCGATTAGAAATCTTACACTACTCCAGTTTATCATTCTCGCTGATTGTCAGAAAAAAATCTGTATCATCTGACACTAATTTTTCATTTCAAATATCACGATTCTATTCCGCAAATATTCCAATAAATAAGGACGAATTATAACTGTCGTTCTTTAGCAGCTCATTGATTCCATAGTAGATGTTCATTAGCCATTATTCAGTTTATCACCTGAATTTCAGTTTAATTTCATTCAATCCACCTAATCAACTAAAAGTTCACATCCCTTTTTCATAAACTTCAATATTCAACTGAATATGCACCAACCTTTTATTTTCTAGGGGAAAGTATAATTAAATCAAATTTCCTCTAAAGTTCACTTCAGAATCCAATTACTATGCATGACTGGAAGTTGGATCCTAAATATCATTAATGGACTATCTATAATGTTAATGGTCTATCTGACCAGTAATTATGCCGCGTGAGAAAGTTCTATGTTCGTCTTTATAATCTGAATCAGTGAATGGCTCGATAACTACTATTATTCTGCACATAATATTGTGCCCGTTTTCAAGCAAATGGAGCGCAAAGGACAATGTACTTGCGAAAGGTTATCACATGAATACTAGCAACTTTGTGTAGTAGATGCACACGCCACTGTACTATTGTTTACTCGACCACACACCAATCTGTATTATATTGCTAGACTACGAAATCAGTATATTAATAGCTGATACGTCAGCTTCTACTGATGTTATGTTATTGTTCTGTGCAAACAAACCGTCCGACATTTCTGTTTGAATATCCTGAATGATAATTAGCAATAAAGTTACAATCTAGCAATATTATTTCACAAGGGATTTTAAGTCGCTCGTGAAATTATTAATTTTATGGGTATTATCGAAGTACTAACCGGGATCTAAAAAAATTTTTAGTAGATCAGCAATTAAGCAACTTTGAATGGAAATTAACATGTTCAAATATTGAATTGTTCAGTTTGTATTGCCTAATCGTAAACTCTTTCAAGTTTCAGTATGAAATGAAGGTATTAATTTAAAAAGTCAAGACAAATACCAGACCATATTCCTACATTTAATCGCAAACTGTTCATGTCTTTTCATATTCGATTCACTCACATCTTTACAATTCCAAACAGTAATCAAGACCTTGAGCTTCGTATCTCTCTATGGAATCATGTGAAACAGATAGTACAATGTAGGTTCATTCCCAAAGCAGAGCAATCCAGAGGGAATCTTGAGAGTCCTTTCACATCGTTTATTCGGCATTGTTCGTCCAGAACAATACGAGAGATTACTAAAAATATGGAAGAGAGAGCTCCAAAGGATAATATCCTCTTGACGCATATGCTCACTGGATAAGTTCGTTAGTGAGCGATCGCAGTTTAAACTTACCATTAAGATAGACCAAACCCTCTCCCGACCCCAACCACGCTTATTTATATATTCATGTTCAGAAGTTCTAGAGTTATATTGCTTTCTATCCATATGAGTTATACAATAGAACTATTTGTTTGCTTGTTTCAGTTTTGACATGAGAGGGAAGCATTCAGAGAAAAGCTCACATTGGAAGGAGGAATACCTCAAAGACCGAGCGTACTTCAGAACTGCCACTGAACCTGCATCTTTGAATATCAACCATGTAGAAGACAAAGACGAGGGCGAGTACAGATGCAGAGTAGACTTCATTAAGAGTCCTACAAGGAATTCCAGAATTCAACTCACCGTCATTGGTGAGTTCCTTCACTGTTAAGCCTTATATTCCAAAGTTTCGGAAGTAGGTAAGATAGGCTCGGGTCAAGATGTTAATGTGAGTTTCCTCCTTCTGCTTCGAACCAAAATCCTAGGTAGCAGAACTCATCCACCAACTCCACCAATGTTATACAGTTCAATTGTTTCAAATAACCCAGTTTTATATGAGAAATACAAACATTTCCTAAATTTGGATAAAAATGGGGTTACAGAGAAAATATTTTAAGATAACTATTTTATGCCAAAAAAATGAAAGCAAGCTGGGGCAAAGCTGTGAATAATCGTTTGAAAAATTGATGAAAACCAATATTTTGGCGAGTATTTTTTTCAATGAGGCTGCGGCTACTAGAAGTCATATACACCTACTTAGTTGCAAATAAAGGACTCGGACTCACTTCACTATTGACACTATTTGACAGTTTTTTTAGGCATGCCACTATTTTGAAAAAATACCACTCATACTACTATTTTTTCGTAATTGCCCCCTAATTCCACTATTCCTTTACTTTCTCTTCGAAAATATTCTCAAACTTCTTTGCTGATTGGCTAAAATAACTTGTCTGCCATATCAGGTACAAAAATATATACCGGATAATAGTCCTAACTGCTAATATATACAAAAATTTATTCAGAATACTTTAAAATCATATATGCTTCGCTTCCAGATATTCAGATATTTAAATTATTTTCTTTATCTTTTCAAATAGTTTGTCCGAGCTTGATTAGTTTCATTTGATGCCAGTATTCTCCTCTAATAACATTTCTCTCTTCCTCTAAAAGGATCTAATTCTTCTGGAATAGATTTCTCAGCATGAGGTTTAGATTTTTTTTTCAATTACCCTGGAAAGAATATGGAAAAGACCTAAAATTTAGAACTAAAAGTTCTGTAGTAACCCTGGTTTAATAAGAAATGGAATTCATAAGTCTTATGAAAAATTTTATCAAATGGTGACAAAGCAGCGAAACAGTCTTTTTTAATATACGTACAGCGTTGGATTAAATTTTTTTCGTTGAAAAAAAATATTACAAAATTGAGTAGCTTCTGTGAAACTTTCACTCTTCATTTCTAGAGAAATACATTTCTCGAAATATTTTGCGACTCACGAGAATTTCACTTATGTGACTTCTTTATCGTCGATCCGAGGCCTGTGTGATTTTGTATATAAGTTTATTATTTCAAAACTTTCATGCCACTATTTTGATACTATTTTCAAAAATGCATGTCAGGAAATTTTATAATCGAGGGACTTGGAAATTTTAATCGATCAACCGTGATGGTAAAACAGCGGGGCTCCCTACGGGGGCCCTCGTAGAACATCCGAGAATTCGAAGTTCATCTTCCGAAAAAATGTCATCAAATTTGTATGAAAAATGCATTTTTTGTAAGTTTGAGCTAATCGAACATCAAAATTTGTAGTGTCGAAAAAATCCTAATCCTTTGAACTTAGAAATATTAAACCATCAACCCTGAGGGCTAAAAAGCAGGGCCCCCTTCAGGGGCCCGCGTGGGTTTTCCTCAATGGATTATCTACGTGGGCCCCATACGGGTATCCTCTATTCTGAATTTAAAAAATTGTTCAATTATAAATTTTGAACTGCTTGATCTGAAAACTTGAATTCTCTCCATTTAGAAACGATTTAATCTTGGGAGTTTAGAAAAAAAAGCAGTTGATTACAAGAAAATCTTCAGTGCAAATATTTTTCCATACATATGAAATATTTAATAATTGAAGCCTTCTATATAACAGTGCATTATGCGCGACTTTTCATAAGGTTCATCTAATATGTGAATACATTATTTGTAAGTTTGAACTAATAAAACATCAAAATTTGTAGTGTCAAAAAAATGTTAATCCTTTGAACTCAGAAATATTCACCCATTAACCGTGAGGGCTAACAAGCAGGTCCCCCTTCGGGTGCCCTCGTGGGTTTTCCTCAATGGATTTTCCACGTGATCCCCACACGGTTACCCTTTATTTCGAATTTCAAGAATGGTTTGATTCCAAATTTTGAACTCTTTGATCTAAAAATATGAATTTTCCCCATTCAGAAACGATTTAATCTTGGGAGTTAAAAAAAAACAGTTGATTACATGAAAATCTTCAGTCCAAATATTATTCCATACATATGAAATATTTAATAATTAAAGCCTTCTGTGTGACAGTGCATTATGCGCCACTTTTCATAAGGTTCATCTAATATGTTAATAAATTTTTTGTAAGTTTGAACTAATCAAACATCAAAATTTGTAGTGTCAAAGAAATATCAATCCTCTGGACTTAAAAATTTCGACCCATCAACCGTGAAGTCTAACGAGCAGGGCCCACTGCGGGGGCCCTCGTGGCCTTTTCCCTATAGATTTCCCATATGGGCCCCGTAGAAGTATCCCATGTTTTGGATTTAAATTCTTTTAAAATTTTTAACTTCGAACTGTTCGATCTAAAAATTTGAATTCTCCAAACTCAGGAACGATTTAATCTTGAAAGTTTCAAAATTTATGATAAAAAGTGTAAGAAAACACCAAGAGCTTTTTAAAATGAATATTTGCCATAGACAAAAAGGAAAGTGGTCCATTTGCTGGGGCAGCTTTATAATAATGAAGGCACTAATTCGTGACACGAGCAACAGAATCAGACATATAGCAGATAAGGTCAACAAGTAAAGGGTAGACTGTAAGCGGCCAAGTCTGAGCGAAAAAGAAAAAGAGGAGTGGTAGTGAGAAGCTTTCTGCAGAATCTTACGAGTAACGAGCTTTTTCTTCGAAAGCTTCTTAAGTGCACCGCCTTAACAGGGCTCGAAGATTTGACTCCAGTTCAAACGGCCAACGTGAAAGCGAAGGAGGCCAAGGGAAAAAGAGGATGCGAAAATATAAGGCGGAAAGGAAAAGGGAAACGTGGAACCGTCGAAAGAAAGGAAAGAGTAGAATAAGAAGGAACTATTAAAAACGTGTACTTAGAAGAAAGGATGGAGGAAAACACTCGTACTTGCTTTTCATTGCATTCTAAGTTTTATTCCCGGATTCATTTACGATTTATATTCTGATAGTTACAATTCCTCGATTTTGGAATGTTTTCAAATTTGGCTAAAGTTCTTGTAGTAGAAAAAAAATTAAGTAGAAAGGTTTCTTTTGAATTTATGAGTATGAGTATGAAAGAAACAAGGAAAACGAAAATTATTCAGAATGAAATTTTAGGGGCAGAGTGGAGAACTTTGGGTTATATGGTAAGAGAAGAGGTGCAAAGGGATAAATTAAGAACAAGGGCAGGAAAGAGGGAGGATAGGAAAATTAAGGTACAATAAATGGTATAAGTTGATAAAAAAGAGAAGGAATGTGAAAATATCTGAAAAGAGGATGGGGGAAAGAGATGGACAAGAATAGCTAGATAGAGAGTGGGAAACGAAGTAAAAGAATCAATGTATTGGGTTCAGGATGAGAAGAGAAAATGCACAGTATGTGAATGGGTGGAGAAGACATGGGAGCAGCTACGGGATGGTTGTATGCGAGGAAAAAAGAAGAGGGGAGAATGGAAAGAGAATATTAAGAAAATTTTATGGGTGGAGGCACTGGGAGAGAAACGGATCAAAGAAGTAGAACAGGCTAGGGGCGTTAAAGAAGAAGAATAAGAGAGTGTGGGGGTGAGAGAATGGAAAGCATGAGTTGCAAGGAAGGGAGAAATAGGAAACGGAAGTTACATAGAAGCATAAGGGTAGCTGAAGTTGTAAAGTCAAATTAAATGGAACCAGATGCGGCTGCGCTGAATTGACAAGTATCTAATACCTAAATTCTAAGAATTAAAATAGTTTATATTGAGATTTCTAGATGCAAGTTCAAAATGTCCATATTTATAAAAGTTTATCTAAAAACCTGGTCCTTTGTATATGTCGTACTTGTTTGAAATCATATTCATCAATTCCTTTCTTTCCGATAAGATTAAGGTGGCATAAAAAATACACGAGAGAAAAAAAGGGAGACTTTTCTGATCTCAAAAGGGGTTTCAGGATAAAAGGTAGTGCCTAAATATTGAAAGCCACAATTGGAAGGAAGGATGGGAAGAACCCAGAATTTTCGTCTAGGGATGAAACAGTTATAGAGTAGTGTCTCTAAACGCCGTATGGAGTTACGGTAGAAAGAAGAGGATGGGAATGCCTCGTAATACATGTGGGTGGCAAGTGAACGGTACAGCGCATTGCGCCACACGGAGTCGTTTAATGAGCCGGAAAAGTGGCACAGCTCCACCCGCTCCGCAGGATGCGAGACATTAATGATAGCAAAGTTTGAGATCTGAAATAGCGTTTGCTTATATCCAGAAATGAGGAGCAAAGTTTTGACAGCAAACATCATCAAACTTCATCATTTGACGATTTACACGTAATTGGGGTTTCTCAACTTAAAACTTTTAGAAAAACATCATTAGTCATAAGGGACAATAAATGAGAAATAGAGCTATGATTGAAAAAGTAAAAAAATGCGTATTATTATAGGCATTTTCACTCCTCCATCGGTAACCGGCGGCGCACTGTAGTTTTGGTTTTCTGCCTTTTTTCATTCCCCTGACCAAATATTCAGTTGAATGCGAGCGCTTGTAATAAAAATTCGGCTGCAGATGGTAGGCAATTTAAGAGATTAGAAAAATTTGTTTCATGACGTTTTCGGACTCACTGATCGAGAAAAAATGGATTTTACTTCGGTATCTGTGTGTCATTGTCGTCGTTGTCGTCATTTGTGAACACGATAAGTTTTGAAGGTATTTCCCAATTTCATTGCCCTCTAGCACACTGTTTCATGGCCTCAAAAGAAAGGGCAGGTTTGTTAGCCAGCCTTTTTTGACTGACGGTTCTGGTTTTATCCATCGAAAATGCTTCTTGCAAAATAAAAAATTCTCTTTTCCAGGAAAACTGTACGAGATACAAAAAGATAGTAGGTAGCAAAATTGTTTATCTCAAAAAGATCTACAATTTTTTATTGGGCTATTTTTTTATGAGACGCATAGTTTTGCTTCAATCGTGAAAAATGTTATCAAAAGTAAAAAATTCCACTCTCCAGCGTAACTATGCGAGATACGTAGAAAACATTGGGGAGCAAAATTATTCATCTTAAGAAGGTCTACAAGTTTACTAGAGGCTTTTTTGTCGATGAGACGCACAGCTTTCGTTTCAATCGTGAAAAATGTTATTAACAATAAAAAATCTACTTTCCAGCGAAATTATACGAGAAAAAAAATGTATAGAAAAAAAAATGTTTATCTCAAAACGATCTAGACATTTGCTTCAGACTATTTTTGGATGAGACGCATAGTTATTGTTTTATTCCTGGAAAATGTCATTGAAAATTGAAAATTTTCATTTTCCAGCAAAACTATACGAGATACAGAAAAAAAATTTGGAATGAAGAATTATTCATCTTAACAAGTTCCACAAATTTGCTGGAAACTATTATTTCGATGAAACGCATAGTTTTTGTTTTGATCGTGGAAGTTGTTATAAAAAATAAAAAAGTCTGCTTTTCAGCAAAACCATACGAAATACGAAAAAAATCTTGAGATGCAAAATTGGTCATCTTGAAAAGATCTACTAATTTTTCACACACTATTTTTTGATGAGATGCATAGTTTTTGTTTCAATCGTGAAAAATGTTAATAAAAATAAAAAATCCACTTTTCAGCAAAACTATGCGAGATACAAAAAAATGCATATCAAAAAATTGTCTATCTCAAAAAGATACACAAACCTGAGCACAACTTTTTTTTAATGAGACGCGTAGTATATGTTTGAATCGTGTAAAATGTTATTAAAAATAAAAAATTTCATTTTCCAGCAAAACTATACGAGACGCGAAAAAAAATTTTCAATTAAAAATTATTCATCCTGAAAAGATCTACAAATTCGCTAGAGACTATTTTTTCGATGTGACGCATAGTTTTTGTTTTAATCGAGAAAAATGTTATTCAACATAAAAAATTTCACTTTCCAGCAGAACTAAACGAGATACAGAAAAAAAAACGTTGAAATGCTAAATTGTTCATCTTAGAAAGATCTACAAATTTGCTTGGAACTATTTTTTCGATGAGATGTACATTTTTTGTTTTTATCGTGAAAATTGTTATGAAAAATAAAAAAGTCTGCTTTTCAGCAAAACCATACGAGATACGAAAAAAATGTTGAGATGCGAAATTGCTCATCTTGAAAAGATATACAAATTTTCAACATACTATTTTTTCGATGAGATGCATAGTTTTTGTTTCAATCGTGAAGAATGTTAATAAAAATAAAAAAATCCACTGTTCAGCAAAACTATGCGAGATACAAAAAAAATGCATATAAAAAAAATTGTTTATCTCAAAAAGACCTATAAATTATGAGCATGACTTTTTGTTGATGAGACGCATAGTTTTTGTCTCAATCGTGAAAAATGTTATTAAAAATAAAAAGTTTCATTTTCCAACAAAACTATACGAGAAACGAAGAAAACGTTCGAATAAATAATTGTTCACCTCAACAAGGTCTACCAATTTGCCAGAGACTATTTTTTCAATGAGACGCGTAGTTTTTGTTTCAATCGTGAAAAATGTTATTAAAAATAAAAAAATTCACATTCCAGCAAAACTATACGAGATACGAAAGAAAGTCGACATGCAAATTTGTTCATCTTTAAAAGATCTACAAATTTTTCGGAAACTATTTTCACGATGAGACGCATATTTTTTGTTTTAATCGTGAAAAATTTTATTAAGAATGAAAAAATCCACTTTCCAGCAAAACTATAAGAGATACAAAAAATGTAGAGTAGAAAAATTGTTCATCTCAAGAAGATCTACAAATTTTATCAGATTTTTTTTTATGAGACGCATAGTTCTTGCTTTAATGATGAAAAATGTTATCAAAAATAAAAAATTCCACTCTCCAAAGAATCTATACGTGATACAAAAAAAATTTTTAGAAGCAAAATTGTTCATCTCAAACAGATTTACATATTTGCTTCAGACTTATCTCTGATGATAAGCATAGTTTTTGTTTTAATTGTGGAAAAAAGTAAAAATTTAAATTCTTGGGAGAAAGACACAACATATAACAAAATGTTTAATGTCCAAATTATTCACCGAAGAAAAGTCTACAAAAAATGCTATTGGAAATAACAAGTTTGAAGTTATGGAAAAACGAAACAAGATACAATAAAATGTTTAATGACAAAATTTTTCACCTAAGACCAAAGTGACGTTAGTTGATTAGCCTTTACTTTTATCGAATTGAAAATTCAAAAAACATTCGGGATTCGGCCGAAACTTTCGTTCCATTTCGTTACTGCCAGTTGAACAAAACGATTTTGAGATTTCTTTATTTCAAATTGAAGCAAATTAAATTTCCAAGAGGTATGTCTAGGCTGATTTGAAGAAAAAAATTGACTAATTTGTTATTTAAGTTGAAATATGACAAAAAGCCATAATTTTGGATATTTATACTATCTGCTTTGCTCTGTTTATTTATATTTTCTAAAAAATACATGAGATTTGTGAATTCACTCTATCTGAACAGAAATTTCAATTATAGATTAAATTCCTATATTTCTTCAATCGTTATAAACAAATTATTGGATAAAACGGACATTTGCTACACTTATGGTGTTTGAGTCCCTTATTTCTACTTACTTTGTCGCAGAATTATGTAAAAGTAATAACTAATCATGACTGAAAACTAAACGAGAATAATTGTTATTGTTATAAACAAAGTCACTTATATCGCATTTTTGAACGTAGAAAATTTTTATTTTTCATGGAGTCATTTTTCTTCAATTTAACAATAATACCGTGATGCAGGACATTTCGATTCAACAACAATTTTAATGTTATAAATAATTGTTGATCATTTATTTTACATTATTTAGCGAATTTCAAAGATTTTAAGGTATTCAAAGATTCCGAGTAATTTTCAATAGATTTTAATAAATTGAAAGAGTTTCAGAGAAATTAATGAATAGATTTTCATAAATTGAAGAGATTTTAAAGGTACTCAATAAGGTATTTTAACAAATTTCCCAGGATCTCAAAGGATTCCTTACGATTTCAGATGTTTCAAGGGATTTCAAGGAATATAATTATATTTCATGTATTTATTTCATGGAATTTCACAATATTTTCACGGACTTCGAAGGATTTATTCACAAGAGTTGAGGTATTTTGAAAGATTCCAAAGAATTTTCAATAGAATTAAATAAGTTAGAGGAATTTTAAAGAACTTCAAGGATTTTAGGATATTTTTGAGGATTTCAAGGAATTTTCAATCAATTTCAATAAATTGAAGGAATTCAAAGGAATTTTTAAAGATTGTAAAGATTTGAGGTGATTTTTAAAGATTCCAACGAATTCTCAAGAATTTAAAAAATAAGAACAACATAATTTTCATTGTTCTTAGCAATTCCTAGGAA
Organism: Melikaiella ostensackeni; assembly: GCA_032362435.1. Taxonomy (NCBI): domain Eukaryota; kingdom Metazoa; phylum Arthropoda; class Insecta; order Hymenoptera; family Cynipidae; genus Melikaiella; species Melikaiella ostensackeni. The sequence goes on along the minus strand of JAUMHM010000087.1, from coordinate 6,416,435 downwards.
CGAATTCAGAGTTGTTTATAATCATGAACAAAAGCAATGATAATTATTACTATATCTGATCAAATATCAATCTTTTGCGGAATAATATTATTCTGGGAATGAAAAGAAGTGACCACACAAAAAAAAGTTTTCAATGTTCAAAAATGCGATATAAATGAATTTGTTTATAACAATCATTTATAACAATACTATTTGTTCTCGTTCAGTTTTCGGTCATGATTAGTTATCACTTGTACATGAATCAACGTCGAAATAAGTCAAAATAGTGGACTCAAACACGGAAAATGCATCAAAAGTCTGTTTTATTCTATAATTTTTTTATTGCAACTAAAGAAATAGAGGAATTTTTTATATAAAGAAAATTCTGTTCTTCGATAGTAAATTAATTATTGCTATGCGTTTTTGAAATAATATCAACAAACAGAGCAAAGTCGGTAGTCAAAATATAAAAAATTATGGTTTTTTGTCATATTCAAACTCAAATAACACATTATTAATTTTTTTTTTTGAAGCACCAAAAGACCTTTTGGAAATTTAATTCGCTTCAATCTGAAAAAATGAACTTGAAAATCAGAGATATTTCTAAAAAAATGCTTGTAAACATTGCAGAATATCCTCAGGAATTCCGAAATATTCTCAAAGTGCTTAATAAAACTGTAAAACATTCTAGGAAATTCTAGACTAGTTCAGAATGTACAAGGTCCTTCTGGAAAATTCCAAAATGCTGTAGAAAGTTCTCACACTTTCTCAGAATGGTCAATTAAATTCTAGACCTCTTCAGAAAATTCCAAAATATTGCGCAAGATTCCATAGCCTTCAGGAGCATTGTAGAATATTCTATTCTAGAATTATCCAAAAATTTGATAAATAAAGTATCTTCAATCATATTTGATTAAATTCCAGAAAATTCAAGAATATTCCACAGTATTCCGGAAGAGCTTAGAAATACAATAATATTTAGGCAAAACTCAGAACAGTCTAGAATATTCTACAAAATTCTAAGAACATTCCAGAACTTTAAGAACAATCCAAAATATGCTAAAAAAGTAGAGGGCATTCTTTAACCGGGAATTTAACTATTCCAGTTATTTTATTCATGAATTTAGTTGAAAATTCATTTTTTTGGTTGCGAATTCTGTTATTTGGTTGAAAATTTAATTATTTTATTCGAAATTGAACAACTTTGAAAGAAAATCATTTTATCCGGCTAAAAATTCAACTGTTTTGTTGAAAATGAGTTCTTTGGTTAAATCAAACTGTTTTCGATTTAAAGTTTTATTTTTTTTTAATTGAAATATGTGAAATTTTACACTTTTATTCGAGGATTTATCTTTTTCTTGTTGAAAATTAATTTTTTTAATCGAAAATTCAGCTGTGATATTTTTGGACAAAAATTGATTTTTTTATGTGATAATTCATACATTTTGTTCAAAATTTGTCTTTTTTTGGTAAATAGTTAACCTTTCTCTTTAAAAATTCATCTCTTTGGCTTCAAATTCAACAATCTTGTTGAAAATTCTTTTTTGGTTAAAATTTCATCTATTATATTTTTCATGGAGAATTTATCTTTTTGGATAAGAATTTTATTAGCTGGTTGAAAATCAACTTTTTTTGTTGAAAACTTGTCTTTTTGGCTTGAAATTTTAACAATCTGGTCGATTTCATTTTTCGCTTGACTGAAAATTCAACTAATTCGATAAACTTTCTTTTTTTGGTTGAATATAACTGTTTTTGATTTAAAATAAACTGTTTTTTGTTTGAACTATCTACTATTACATTTTTTGTTAGGAATTCATCTTCTTCCGTTAAAAATTAATTTTTTCAATTGAAAATTCAACTATCCTATTTTTGGTGAAGCTTTTTTAGTTGAAAATTCATGTATTTTGTTTAAAATTCGTCTTTTTTTGGTGAAAAATTATGTTCTAGGTTGAAAATTTATCTCTCTGGTTTCAAATTTAACTATTTTTTTCAAAATTCGCCTTTTTGGTTGAAATTTAAAAAATTACATTTTTCGTTGAGAATTGAACTTTTCGGGATAGAAATTTTATTATTTAATTGAAAATTAACTTTTTTGTTGATAATTCGCCTCCTTGGCTTGAAAGTTGAACAATCTGGTTGATCTTTTTTCTGTCCTGACTGGAAATCCAACTATTTTGATGAAAATTCTTTCATTGGTTGAATATAATTGTTTTTGATTCAAAATTAAACTGTTTTTTGTTCGAAACATCAACTATTACATTTTTCATTGACGATTCATATTTTTCCGTTGAAAATTAATTTTTTCAGTCAAAAATGTGACTATTCCATTTTTGGTTAATCTTTCTTAGTTGAATATTCATGTAATTTGTTTGAAATTCGTCTTTTTTTGGTAAAAGATCATGTTCTAGGTTGAAAATTTATCTCTTCGGTTTCAAATTTAACTATTTTGTTCAAAATTCGTCTTTTTGGTTGAAATTCAAAATATTTAATTTTTCGTTGAGAATTGAACTTTTATGGATAGAAATTTTATTATTTGGCTGCAAATCAACTTTTTGGTTGAAAATTCGCTTCTTCGGCTTGAAAGTTGAACAATATTGTTGATTTTTTTTCTGTCTTGACTGAAAATTTAACTATTTTGATGAAAATTCTTTTTTTGATTGAATATAACTGTTTTTGATTCAAAATTGATTTTTTTTTTGAAATATCAACTATTACATTTTTCGTTGACGATTCATCTTTTTCCGTCAAAAATTAATTTTTTCAATTTGAAAAAATTCATGTATTCTGTTTAAAATTCGTCCTTTTTTTGGTAAAAAATTATCTTCTTGGTTGAAAATTCATCTCTTTGGTTTCAAATTCACCTGTTTTGTTGAAAATTCGTCTTTTTGGGTTGAGTTCTACTGTATTTGATTCAAAATAAAAATATTTTTCGGTTGAAATTTTAACTATTACCTTTTTCATTGGGAATTCACCTTCTTTGGTTAAAAGTTGAATTACTTTGTAAAAATGTTTTTTTTTTATTGAAGATTCATCGTTTTAGACAAAAATTCATCTCTCTTGTGGAAGAATGAACTATTTCGTGAAGAATCTTTTTTTTTGGTTAAACATTCATTTTTTAAATAACAATTTAACCATTCCGTTTTTGGTTCAAAGTTTATATTTTTTAGTTAAAGATTCAAGTATTGGGTTGGATATTTTTCTTTTACATTTGAAAATTCATGTATTTTGTCGAAGATATTCCTGTTTTGGTTGAAAACTTATCTTTTTTTTTGAAAAATTTACGTATTTTGTTGAAAATTCAAAGTCTTCTGAAACATTTTCTGTTTGTTTTAGAATATTGTAAGTCTTCTAGAAGTGAGAGTCGTAACTAGGTAAATCTGTAGAAACACTTTTAGAAAAAAATAATTAATTTTAAACGCCAAAGAGATTTATAGCTCAACATAGGAAAACTGAAATTTTTCTTCCAAAAATTCAAAATTTTCTAAAACATTCCTTGTTTTAGAAATATTATGTGGGTCATGACTAACCTACGACTTTCATCAAAAAGTGTAAGAACTATCACTCGAAAGTCAGGAATAAAATTTCGTAAAAATTAAATTTGGATATATATTTCTGAAATACAAAAGTAACTGAAAAAGTAACGGTAGTTACTTTTTTGGGGAAATACAACTAAAAAAAGAACAGAGATTTTCAATTCTGATTTAGGAGAAGGGAATTTAAAAAAATCCCTATTCGAATTCAGAATAATAATTTTTTCCAAAATTCTCTGTGCCAAATGGGAAATCTCTGAAATCTTTGAAATTGTTTAGAATTCTCTTGAAATCTTTGAAAATAGTTTGAAATCATTCAAATCTTCTGAACTTCTCTGAATTGACCGAGATAAATTAATGGTTAACTGGGAAAAAGCCAAAAATTTGAAATCATCAGATCTAAGGGTTTCCAAAATTTTTATATTTCGAATCTTTCAATCCTTTGAAACAGTAAATTTAAATGCTGTAAATTGGAAATATGGTTTCGATTCAGTTTTATTTACCTTGAAGTGTTTCACAAATGAAATGTTTTCATTTTATCAGCCTCTGTCTTAAATCATTCACAAATTAAAAAATAGAACATTTCAGATCGGAAGCTGGTAAATTACAAAACTGATAACTTAAAACTTCCTTTTATTTTCATATTGAAATATTATATATATTTTTGGTAGTACTATAAAATCACGACTTTTCTCAGTGCCATCCTTTTAGTTGAAATTTGTATTTAAATCACTTAATATACCGTCAAAAACAAAAATCAGTATGAAGAAACAAAAAAATTATTGTTTTTATGTATATTTTACTGAAAAAAGTATCATTTTATAAAGGTTACAAATTACTTTCAAATAAAAATAATATTTTTTGAACAATTTAAACTTAAAAAATAATCACAGGGTGACCGCTAAAATGCTGCAGAAAACTTCCCAGACATTTCCAAGTTTTTTCCCGGTCAGCAACAAATTTTCTCAGTCATTAAAATTCTGAAATTCAATCTCTTATAGCTTAAAATTTTTCAACTTGAAGCAATTAAAACTAAACTACAAATTGAATCGGTTAAAGTAAAACTTTTCTGAACTCGAAACATTTCAGATAAAAAAATTCCCTCTCTCAATTCAGAAAGAAATTTGAAGTCCAAAACATCCTCTTTCCCAGCTCAATAAAAATGTTAAAAATTAACAATTTTCCTCTCACAACTCAGTAAAAAAATTCTGCCCCTTTATCTTGAGGAAAATGTTACAAAAAAAAACAGAACTTGTCCTTTGTAAACTTAATGAAAATGTTAAAAACAAACTCTTTCTTCCAATTTTGGAGAAAAATTGAAAAAAAAAATTTCCCCCTTTCAGCTCGGTAAACATGTTAAAAATAAAAAACTCCCTCTTTCAATTCAGAAAAATAATGGAGAACGAAACTTCCCTCCCTTCCAACTCAATAAAAATCAAGGAATTCTAAATTGTAAGCCTTCCAAATTCAACTACATATTCCAAAAAATGTTCAAAATGACATCTTAAGTATTAGAAAATTTCTAAACTAAACGATTCTGGACTTCGTTTGTCGAATTGTCAAAGTGTTAGATTGTTCATTATACTTTTTAAAATTGAACAATTGTTCAAGTCCGTAGAAACGTAGTTGAACATTCCTTAATTTCAAAATGAACGATTAGAAACTAAAAATGAAAAATATAAATTTTTAAAGTCTTATTTCAAGTTATTGGAAAAGCTCTTTCTACTAAAAAAATATAAAAAATTCCGAAAAAATAAATTCAAACAAATTCATAAATTTCACTGTGGTAATAAAAAGGGAATGATTTCCAAAAAATCTGAATAAAGTATGGGGGAAAAGAGATGGACAAGAATAGCTAGATAGAGATTGGGAAACGAAATGAAAGAAACAATGTATTGGGAGATGGATGGGATAGTTGTATGACAGGAATGGAGGGGAGGAGAGATGGCAAGAGGATACTAATTAATATTAATTATAATAAAAATGTATTATTTTCATTAAAAAATATTCTTCTAGTAGAAAAATGATGTGTTTTATCTCCTTGAGTGTAAAATAAAAGAATTGTGATGAATAAATAGGGTTTAGAGCTGCACTCGCCTGCCCCTGTGACCAGGAAAGTTTCAGTATTCCAGTATTGCAAATGGTCTTGCAATCGATGGTGGAGGGACGTTAAGCCCCCTTGATCCTAGATAATAATGTATACATCCGATTGCACTTTTATTCGCTCTGTTTGCTATTCTCGTTCTCATCTCACCCTTCGACTTTTTCCGATATATTAACGCCCGTAATAATTTCCATTTCGATAGGAAAACATGTCGTAGCTCCGAGCTTAAGCTGATCGTCAATATTTCAGAACCCAAGTAATTCAGTTTTTGCACCGGCGCTTCTCTTCCATTTAAGATACTATACTGTATTAAACCCTCTCGAACGTGAATTCAAGTTCTTTGTTTTTGATACTACTTGGGGAAGGGATTCATGCATAATCATAATCGAATTTCGGTCCTAGAAGTACAAAAAATAAAATTCTGAAAGTACCGAGGGCCGTAGCTGGGTGATAATTCTCGACTCGTCGAGATATTAAATGTTAAGCACGGACGAGTGCGGTTAGCGCTCGGATGGGTGGACTGGCTTGGGATTCTGGCTTTACTCGTGTTTTTCACGCGTTTAACTACTGTCAAGCGGAGATCTGACGCCGAGGATGAATGTGGGCACTCGATGCTATTGAATGTCTTCATCCGAACTCGTCTGTCGGTAACCAGCAGCGCTCGGGAGTTTTGATTTTCTGCAGTTTCCCACTCCCCTGACCAAATGTTCAGGCGAACGCAATCGCTCCTAATAAGTATCTGGCAAAGTTGAGAATCAGTTACATTAATTTAAGAAATTGATGGTTGAAAAGTACTAGAATTTTAAAGTTTTTTTTCTATTAGGGGGTTTTTGAATCTGGAAATATCCAAACTTAGTGCTCAAACTTAAATCCATTAGTCGGTCAGTATATACAGGCTTTGAAGTTTTATACTTTTAACTTTTTTGATACCTTTTTAGACAAGGCTACTTTTCTGCTACTTGTTTTAATCTAAAGCTAGTTTTTGCTGCTTTTTGCCCCTAAGTGATATAAAAAATTGATCGTATTAACAAATTTCAGTTTTGAAAAAATAAAAAATAAAAAAGGTATGTCTGAGGAAACTACGCTACCTTAAAAAAGTAATAAATCAATCAAAATAGAATAGTCGATGAGTTTTTTCAAAAATCTCAAAAGTCAAGAAGAGAACTGTTTTTGTTGAAGATATTATTGGATACCTAGTTCAATTTATCTATAAATCATTTTTTTATGGATTGAAATTTTCATTCATCAAATTCTCATGTAAAATTATGTCAATATAACATTTTTAGCACTTGTTTCCAATACAATATTCAACTGTTGGAAATTGAAGAAAACCGAAAATTGAATTTCCAACAATAGAAAATAGAAGAAAATTCAAAATTCAACTGTTGGAAATTTAATTAAAAATTTTTTTTATAGTCTCAACAATTCAAAATTCAACTGCTCGGAATTCAATTTTCTTTCATTTTTGTTAGTTGCATTCTCAACAGTTGTCAATTCAAGAATAAATGCGACTTTTTCTAACAAGTGTTGAAAATGTTATATTTACATAGTTTTATATGAGAATTCATCAGATAAACATTTCAATTCATAGAAAAGAATTTCGGAAGAAGTCGATTTTTTCGAAAATGGGTCGCTTCTTTTTTCTCGAGTTTTCAACATTTAACAACTCATTTTTTTGGGGTAAGGATTTACCATTTTACTTGATATTTGTCTCTTTTTGCTCATCTCTTTTGTCAAAAATCCTCTTACATATTTGGTTAATAGTTCGATTATTTTATTGAAAATTTAACAGTTTTGTTAAAAGGTTATATTTTTTGTTAAAAATTAGCCTTCTGGGTTGGAAGCCCAACTGCTTTGTTGAAAATCCGTCTATTTGCGTTGGTAATTCCACTATTTTGGTAGAAAATTGAACTGTTTGGTTGGAAATTTATTTTTTTGTTGAAAATCCAGACTTACGCGTAATAAATTCAACTGCTTTGTAAAACATAGACTTTCCAGCTTCAATTTTGAACAATTTGGTTGAAATTTTTCTTCTTCCTCTGCTGAAAAATCTTTTTCGGATAAAAAATCAATTCTTTTGTTAAATTTCATCTTTTTGGTTTGAAACTTCATCTCTTCAGGTAGAAATTCATTCTAATAATGTTTTTTGCTTGAAAATTCAACTTTTTGATGAAAAATTAATTTGATTAGGTTGAGGATTCAACTAATTTTTCGGAAATTCGCCTTTTTTGGTTGTATTCAACTATTTTTTATTTGAAATAAAAATCCTGTTTGGTCAGTAATTCACTCAACTACTTGGTTGGAAGTTGAACTACTTTGTTAAAAATGCATTTTTTTTTGTTAAAAATTTATCTTGCTGAGTTGAATATTGAAGCATTTGGTAACAATTTCATGTATTTTGTTGAAAATTCGTATTTTCTGGTTGAAAATTTTTCTTCTTGGTAGAAAATTCGTCGTCTTGGTTAAAAATATATCTTTTTTAGTTGAAAACTCATGTATTTTGTCAAAAATTTGTCTTTGATGGAAAAATGTTACATGTACCTACTATACATAATTTTACACGAGAATTTAATGAAGAAAAATTTCAATCCATCACAAAAATGTTTGAAAATAGGCGATTTTTTCGAAAAAGGTTCGACATTTTTTTCTTAAATTTTCAATCGTGAATGATTCATTTTCATGGTTGAAGATTCATCATTTTAGTTAAATTTCGTCTTTCTAGTTTCAAAACTCATCTCTTTCGGTTAAAAATATTATTATTTGGCTGTGAGCTCAATTATTTCGTTGAAAATTGAACTATTTTGTTAAAAATTCTTCCTTCTTGGTTGAATATTCGTCTTTTGGATTGAGAGTCCAACAATTTGGTCGAAATTATTCTTTTATCTTGACTGAAAAATCTTTTTCGGTTAAAATATCAACTCTTTTGTTAAATTCCGCCCTTCTTGGTTTGAAACTTTATCTCTTTTGGTAGAAATTTCTTTTATTCATCTTCTTTGTCTGAAAATGCAACGGTTTGGTTGAAAAGTAATCTTTCGCGATTGAGAATTTAACTATTTTATCGAAAATTCGTCTTTTCGGTTGAATTCGACTATTTTTTATTCAAAATTGAAATCTTTTTTGGTCGGAATTTCAACTACTTCTCATAAAGTATAAAGAAAATTTAACCCTTATCTGTGAAATAAGAGATTTCAAGTATGCAATGACATAATTCTAAATTAGATCAGATCTAATAATCCCAGAAGCGATCCCACTAATCCTCGTATCTAATGAACAAGCAAGAATATAAAATTAGGAGGCTTTATTAATCTAGCTCGATGAAACATCATTATAAAAACTTTTATTAATGAATCAAGAATAATTAATGGCACTCATGCTCTTCTGGCTCATTAGTCTTCCTTTTCTGAATCAATATTTGTTTTCCTCTTGCATTTGAATTCTTGAATATGCTACTGCTAGTGGGCGTTTCCGATTGTAGGAAGATAGGGGGATGATGGAGTACGACTTTCAGCCCCTCAACTCATCAAGTATAATAAGCTCGTGGTCTCAAAACGAGCAAAAACAGCTAACTGGTCCAATAAGGAGTTGGATCAGGGTGTAAGTTGTAACGTGTGAATTTGGTGAATTTGGAAATTATAGTAGGTCCCCAATACTGGCAGTAGTGGCAAAACCCCTCATGATAAATATGTTCTCTACTGACCTACTCCTGTCCAACGATTGGTGTCTGGTATCAAGCCAGTAGTGTGAACAATACTGGCCCATTGCTTTTTATTGTAATCCCAGTACTGACTCACAAGGAGAGGTCACGAGATGGGGGCTGCCGATTCGACTAAAATTCTGCAAGGCGAAAGTACATCAAAATCCATTAGATACGTATTTTTTCTTTTGATCCAATGGGCCTTAGTTTTTGAGATATCGAGGTTTGAATATTTTCGCTTGGGCCCACGACACGCCACTGCTCAGCCCGGAGCTCGGACTTGAGCCGAGCGCTCAAGGTCAAATATTCAAACCTTGATATCTCGGAAACTAAGGCCGATTAGATTGAAAGAAAAAATACGTGTCTAATGGATATTGGTATACTTTTACCCTGTAAAGTCCCAGTCGAATCAGCGTCAGTTGTGTGCTAGTCCCAGTAGTGGGCCAGTGCTCCAAATCGTCTGAGGTATGGGGCATACAAAGAAGCTTGACAACTCGACACCACGTTGCTCTCTTTTCTGATTTCGATGCATGCACGATAGTGTATAAATACCTCGTTTCTCACTCGATACTTGTGTTTCTTGTACCTAACGCCTTATCAGACACAGCGCGCGGAAGAAGGCCAAGGGAATAACTTCCTAAGTGCACCTCTACACGCACCAGCTAATTGGCACGATCCCATTACAGACAATTAATTCTCCGTGAGCGGGCCGAGGCTAGAAACTCTCTCTACTGCGGTAATTTTGGGAGTTTAACCTCTTACAACCACGAATATGTTTTTAATTTGCGCCAGATAGGCGTAAGTAGAATTTATTAATAGCTGTAATTAATTTACAATTTTTTTTTTATTCATAATATGTCCCCTTAGGGCTTACATGACTTTTTTTCTTACAGATTACCACTACTCCTCTAGCCCCTTCCAATTCCTTCATTCACTCCTCACCCTATCCTTCCTTCCCTAAAGTCTTCACCACATTTTGTTGACAACTTCCTTTTTATTCAGTTCCTCTCATAAATTTTATTGCTTCTGCAACGATTTTTTCATTTTCACTTTTGGAACTATAGCTGCTAGTTAGCAAAAATGGCAGGAATTATTGAACTCCAGAAGGGGCAGATTGCACGATAAAGCTTTCGAACAATTACACAGGCCTGCGATTATTTACTGTTTCCACCCCATTGAATGTAACTAGGTATTTGCAATGTATTTTTGTGCATTTAACACGAATCTGGGCCAAAAAATTACTTATCACATCAAGTTTTTGAGAAAATTAGTGTTGAAACTTCCAAAGACCGCTTTTTTGACAATTTTTGAAAAATCATAGCGAACGTACCTGGTGTGTTAAAAACTCTGTAGAGGACTAAAATTATGTTTAAACCTTGCGCTTTAAGACAGAAATAACAAAAATTAGGAGAAAATTTTATTTGAAGTGATGTGTACACATTCATTACAGGCATCATCTCCGGAAAATCAATACAGCACTTCGAATAAGATTGTCTTATGATTTTTGTTATATTTATCTTGAAGTGAAAGGCTTAAACAATAATTTAAGCTCTTCACAAAGTCTCTATCACATCGGGTATGTTAGCTATGATTTTCTAAAAATTGCTTAAAAAAAAACAGTTTTTGAAAGTTTCAACCCTAATTTTCTGAAAAACTTGATGTGGTAGGTCATTTATGGACACAGTTTCGACTTTAGTGCACAAAACTATATTGAAAATGTCTAATCACATTCAACTGGCAAAATCGCGCTCGTCTATGTTATTGATCTTAAAATTGCACAAAGAATACAAAGAGAAAGGAGTGTTGATTATTTTTCTTAGTCGAAATTTCTCATGTATATGTAATTCAAAAATACAACACGGTGAGCTTCAACATGAACCCATGTTTTATTTATTGAGTATGATTATTCAACCCTTCAGAAGTAATTTCCAAGATGTATTATCTCCTATCCACGTTGGTATTTTAGGAAAACTTTTTTTATAATCGAAATTATAAAATATTTCTGAATGGATTTTAACGTGTTGCAAAATTTTAATAATTAAACACTACATTTTAATGGTCTATTTGTATAATTAGCGGAGAGAGAAAAAAGTTGTTAATACCTTACACTTCGATTCAATTTCCTAAGAATGTTCCGGTAGGGATGCCTACCACAACATAAACAACCATAACATACCATGTACTGCGTCTTCACTTTTCTAAGAATGTTTTAGTAGGGATGCCTACCATAACATAAACACTACCATAACATACCTGTCCCTCCGTAATCAATTTTCTAAGAATGTTTTAGTAGGGATGCCTACAATAACATGAACACTACCATAGCATACCGCTCACTCCGTAATCAATTCTCTGAGAATGTTTTAGTAGGGATGCCTACGGCAACATAAACACTACCATGTAATCAATTCTCTGAGAATGTTTTAGTAGGGTTGCCTACCACAACATAAACACTAATATAACATACCCTGCACCCTGTCTTCAATTTTCTAAGAATGTTTTGGTAGGGATGCCCACCATAACATAAACACTACCATAACATACCCTGCACTCCGTAATCAATTCTCTGAGAATGTTTGAGTAGGAATGCCTACCACAACATAAACACTACCATAACATACCTCTTACTCCGTAATCAATTCTCTGAGAATGTTTTAGTAGGGTTGCCTACCACAACATAAACACTACTATAACATACCCTGCACTCTGTCTTCAATTTTCTAAGAACGTTTTGGTAGGGATGCCCGCCATAACATAAACACTACCATAACATACCCTGCACTCCGTAATCAATTCTCTGAGAATGTTTGAGTAGGAATGCCAACCACAACATAAACACTACCATAACATACCTCTTACTCCGTAATCAATTCTCTGAGAATGTTTTAGTAGGGATGCCTACCACAACATAAACACTACTATAACATACCTTGCACTCTGTCGTCAATTTTCTAAGAACGTTTTGGTAGGGATACCCACCATAACATAAACACTACCATAACATACCCTGCACTCCGTATTCAATTATCTAAGAGTGTTTTGGTAGGGATGCCTACCGTAGTATAAACTCTACCATAACATATCCTGCACTCCGTATTCATTTCTCTATGAGAGTTTTGGTAAAGATGCCTATCATAATATAAACACTACACTATTAGAGGAAGGAATTATCTCAGGATCAATTTCAGGTATTGAAAAAAGACTCGAAACAAATCAGTCTCGAGTGGTACTAAAATGAGACTGCTGGTGGGATCCCAACGTCATTTGTTTTGCATAAAAAATAGCAGAATAAAGTTATCCCATTCAAAAGCAGGACATGCGAAAAATGATACCGTAAAAAATGAGACATCCAGTTTATTTCAGTGTGCCATAACATACCCTGCACTCCGTATTCAATTTTCTAATAATGTTCTGGTAGGAATGCCTAACATAACATAAGCACTACCATAATACGAGTATACCCTCCACTCCGTATTCAATTTTCAGAAAATGTGTTGGTAGGGATGCCTATCTTAACATAAACACTACCATAACACACCCTGCACTCGTATTCAATTCTCTAAGAATGTTTTGGTAGGAATGCCTACCATAACATTCCTAGAAAATTGAATACGTAGTGCAGGATATTGAGTGTTATGAATTTCACTCATCAAAAAATTGCTTTGAAGTTTCACAAATTATGATCCAGATGAAATTAGTCTACTTCCGATGATATGCAGTGCATGTAGAATTATTGTATACAAACATTCTAAGAATGCTGCTACAAAGAATGTGAGCTTTCTGGATTTTTGTGATTGTACCTTGCGTAATTCAGCTCGAAAAAATGGTTTCGAGTTCAAAAGGGCTATAAAAAATAAGTGCAAAAAACAATGCAAAAATAACAGTGAAGAGTTGCTTCGAATATTTCACAAAAATTGCTGAAGGGAAGAAACATGTTGGTACAGCTTTCACAAAATATAATAATATGAGTGAAATTGAAAACTTGTTAGCATTGAAAGCAAAGGAGAATTTTTTATGCGAATTAGTGAACGATTCTGTGAAAAGTGCTGATTCTTGTAGTGAAAAAAGTGATTCTAACAAATTATCAGTTTCTCCACAGCATGGTGAACCTTTGACAGTTACATTAAATCAAACAAGTAAAGAATATTTAACATCAAAATGTATATCTTCAGTTGAAATGTCTGAAATTTAAGTTGAATTTGGAATGATTTCAAACACTGCGTGTAGTAAGCCTCTGCTTTGCGAGTTGCCACGAAAAATTTTAAAATGTTTGAGCCTGGTTTGAAAAGACACTTGCGAAATGTTATACTCTTGATTCATTTTTTTAAATGAAACAAGAGCAGTTTCTTCATTTAATTAACAAAAAAGAAAGTATGGATACTAAACAGTTTGTTGTATGTAGATCTGTAAAGGAATTATGTGACAAAGTGCAAGAAATGCATAACGCAGACCTTGATAATATGAAGATTGGTATATATGGTGGTGGAGGATTTTTGAAAATATGTGTGTCTTTAAAAGTAAAGAGGTGACAATGACTATGGTGAAATCAGGTGGTGGTGAGCAATAACGAATTACCACAATTCACAGTTGCAACAGACTTGAAGTTAGATAATTTATTAGTAGATATTATTTCATTTAAACAACTGTCTTTACACTTTTGGTGAACTACACCTAGAAATCAATTGAAGGATCGTGCTTCGCCTCGATTTTTTTCAAGCTGTTTGAAAAAATGCAAGGAATGGAAAAAGCTAGCAGCAAAAACGAAGACGCGAAATTTCACGAAAATTGCATGCACAAGTCAATCCTTAATTAAGATTGAGATATGGAAATCATCGACATAATTCCACTGCCAGAGCTTCATCTAATGCTCGGAGCTGTGAACACTCTTTACAAGCATATGCTCCTGAAGTTTGAAATGAACTACGATGAACCACCTATGGCTGAAAATTCATGCAAAATTTTATTTAATAAAGTCAATTTGTTGCGGATGAATTGTAGTTTGGGCTGTTTACCATTTGTCAAGAGTTTTGCGGATTTTCGGAGAGTGGTTCATATCTGTTTTTCTCTTCTTTCGAAGCCGGATTATGCAGATCGTATTAGTGATTTTCGCAAAAGTTATTTGGATTTGAATATATGAGTGTAACGCCAAACTCACTCTGTTTTTCATCACGTCGAATCAGTCCAATACGATTTCAAACGGACTTGGAATACGTACACAGCTTC
>JAUMHM010000087.1:6386513-6401805 GCA_032362435.1 Melikaiella ostensackeni | reverse complement strand
ACGTCGAATCAGTACAATACGATTTCAAACTGACTTGGAATACGTACAAAGCTTCTGCATCTCATTCCGAATACAAAAATAAGTAATTACGAACTGTATAAGAGTATGATAGCTTACATGTTTGAAAGGCCATGTAAAGTATTCTAATTATTATATCTTTTTAGTTTAATTATATGTTTGTTTAAATGATCGGTATTTATATGAATTATATTATAAAATTGAGGTTTTGTTGTTCAATCAATGAATTTACAATGCGGACTAATTGATAATTTCTTCCATTTCATCTAATATTGTCATTTATACTTATAATATATGAAAATATATTGAGAATTCCATATAAAAAACTTTGAATACAATCATCATGGGTGTTATGTTGGTCTAACTAAAAACATGTTCAAGCTCACTGTGACAAAAATAACTAAGGGAGTAACGGTAGTTACTTTCTTTCCAGAAGTAACTAAGAAAAAGTTACATTTTGAAACGATGATGATAGCTTGCTACTTTTGTCGTGATGTATCGGTGATGATAACTAGTTCCATTTAAAAAGGAACTTACCCATCATTGATTAACAGTTTCAAAAATTAAATTTTGAAAATTGAGAAGTGTTTTTCAGGATTATGACGAATTTTTCGTAGGTACAAGAATCAAAAACGCTAACCATCTGAATCAAGTTTTTAGATTTTGTTAATTGCAAATTTATGAAAAATAAATGGCTCAAATGATTTGTTCAGCTGCGGAAATTTCACGCAATATACCTCCAAGTTAAGAAATTTGAAATTCGAAAGCTTTAAACCAACTAATATCCAAAATTGATGTCTCATTATGTAAGTACAACAATTTCAAAATTCGAACCTTTAATATCGAAAATGAAAACTTAAAAAGTTTTGTTGATCGAACGAGGAGTCTTAAATAGTTCCATTTGTCTTTGCACAAAATCTATTATCCACCCATCAAAGATTGAAAACAGAAATAAATCTTGCCAATTTTATATTGACCCTTATATTCCAACTTTTCATTCTTTGTGAACTTTTTTATTTCATGAAAATTATCTACGATATTTCGTATCAAAATTCTAGATTTTAATTTTTGTCTAAAACACCTATGAAAATTGACGGTCTCTCACCTTTTCGACGGATGTTCGTTATATAGTATCAAAAATTCATTAACCCTTTCTTGCACGAAACAGAAATAAACCATGAGGACAATGAAATGTATTCAGTTCTAAGTTTAAAAGAAGCATTGCGTGTTTCTTTGTGGATGTTATCGAAAATGTACTAATGGATGATAGATAATGGTAGCGATAATTGAGGACAAAAGAGATTCATACAATAAATTTATACAATTGGATTCATTAAGAATAAATCAAAGGCACGAACAATTGACATTTGGAAGAGGGGAATTAAATAAAAATTTGTAACATTTGTAATAATAGCAACATTTCACGGTAATTAGTATTAAAAATTAATGGTAATTACGAGATTGTCCTTACGTTTCAGAGCCTCAATTTCATTTGATTAGAGTATTTTTCCCTTTACTCTTTTATACAAATAAATTTATAGAGGAATCCGTACGAAGATTACTAAACTGAAAGTTTTCGAACCTAAAAAGTAGTGTGAATGCTCTTCAGATTTGAAATTCGAAACCTTTTGTATTTAAATGTCTTTCAAACTTTGAGTTTCCAAATTTTTATGTCAAAAAACGTATATTTGTGTGAAAAAATGGAGTGGGCCCTCTACGGGGGCCCTCATGGAATGACATACTAATCCATAAGGAACCAACATTGGCTTGCCTCGTGGTTGCCCTTATGGTTGCCCTTATTATTGCCCTCGTGGGCTCTTCGCTGTTGCCCCGACGGTAAATTATAAATTCTTAAAAACACCTCTAACAATTGTCCCCTCATCATTTCAAGGCATATCTCAATAAATATATGTGTATTGTTGAAACGTATAAAAAATTGAAAAATCAAAAAAAATATATTAGCGTCTCGACCAAGGCCTGAACGCATGACCAGCATCTTATCAGACATTCGTTTCTCCTATTGATTACCTTACCATGTTGTTTATAACTTTTTTCAGACAGACACTCCGCACGCTCAACATAATTTGTTGAAATTATCTTTATTTTCAACAA
Organism: Melikaiella ostensackeni; assembly: GCA_032362435.1. NCBI lineage: Eukaryota > Metazoa > Arthropoda > Insecta > Hymenoptera > Cynipidae > Melikaiella > Melikaiella ostensackeni. The sequence continues at coordinate 6,399,675 of JAUMHM010000087.1, read as the reverse complement.
CTGCACAATTAAATGAGATATTGTTACTATTTGACACAAAATACAATTAAAAACAACAACAAAATCGTTTGATTCCTGTGAACTGAGGCTTGAGAGCAGAAAGCATGGACTCCTGCGGGGGCCCTCGTGGGTTTTCCTCTACGGATTGTCCACATGGGCCCCTGACGGGAGCCAAAATTGCAAAGATGGCTAAATGAGGCTTTTTCCACACGGGCAGTCCTTGAACTTTTGGACAATTACTTGAACATTTTTTATTTTGGTATATTCTAACTTATAGTAGCGGTTTTCTGTTAAATTTCAATATTTTATACGCCGCGCTTTCAAATTTTAAGTTAAGATCTTTGGTTAAATTTTGAACTGGGCACTTTTGATGTTATATCTTTAATTTGTATGTTTGAATTAAGTTGAATAAGGTTTGAATTAATTTGAACTGAGTTGAAGTACTTCTAAATTAAATAATTTCTTATAATTATGTATCTTTTAAATTACACGATTGATACTCGAAGAATGTTTTTTTTTATCATTTTAAATTGGAATACTTTCATGTTCTTGGATTAATAAATTTTCAATCCATTTATTTTGTTAATTACATTGAAGTTTTCGTTTATGTAGAATCTTTGTTTATTTAACGTTAAATTAGGATATGGTTTTTTCAATTTAAACGTTTCGTGCTTAAGTTAGAAAATTTTTATTGTTAAAATCTATGTTTCCAACATTTTTAATTTTGTGTTTTGATTAAATCTTCTGGATACCAATCTATTTCACTTTAGATTCCTCAAATGAATATGCTTTTAAAAACTTCTTGGATCTTATCAAATTTGCATCACAACTTTGGATTAAAGTTCCAACCTGAAGATCCCAATTAATAAAATTAAAATTTCAAATGCCGTTTTGAATAATTCATTCTGAAATAATTCCATTTTATCCCGGCTACAATTTTTCAGAACTCTCACTATGTTCGTGATTACATGATAGGCAGTACTGTTCATATAATGCCTGATTTCCATTCCATTCGCACCCCATCAAAGTAGAAATGGGTCTGTGTAGAAGTTGATGCCTTTCTTGAAACGATATTAAAAAGAGCTGTCCACTTCAGAACGGTTACATGCACGTGAAGCCGAAATAGACGATGATTGGCAAAACCATAAATCAATGTCGCTCGGGATAGGCTGTTATACGTGAAGGAGAGATGTGTCCGTTCTGTATGAACCTATTTCGACTATAGACGTTTAAAGGTGTTTGTGGCTTGCCTCTAAGCTTATACTTTCTCTAGAGCTGCCACAGCCTAATTTACTTGAAAAAATTAGTAAAAGTAGACGGCAGGTGGTTAATAAAATTGTTCAAACCTCCCCACTCATTCACCTTCCCGCACTTTCCTTTATTTCCCCCTCCCGCATTTCCCCTACCATCATATTCCCTAATTTCCCCTCGCTTCTTCTCATTTCCCCTCCCTTATCCTTATCACTATTCCCTTCTCCTCATTTCCCCTTACTTCTGCTCATTTCTCCTCACTCCCCCCTCTCCCTCACTACCCCTCATTTTCCCACAGTTCCCTCATATCCCTTCCCCAAACCTCATTCTGCCTTATTCAACCTTACTTCCTCTCACTTCCCATCATTTCCTCTTAGTTCCCCTCATTTTCCATCTCTTCCATACATTTTCACACATTTCCCCTTACTTCCCCATTCATACGACGAGCGAACATCCGATGGAAACCATAAGGATTTCCGCCCGGGGCTAGAAAATCCTAAAAAGTGAAAAAAGCAGCCTGATAAAATCAAAATAGTGATTAAAAGTGACTAATGTGCATTGATAATGTGACTTAATGTTGTTTGGAATTCAAAAGGATTCATAAGGATTCGATTGAATTTTTAAGAAGTCCAGGTGAATTTTAAGAAATTCAATATTAATTCATAAGAATTCAGAGTAAAGTGAAAAAAATTCAAGTTAAATTTAAAAATAGTTTAGGGTGAAATAGAATGAATTGACAAAAATTGAAAAAATCAATTCTAACTTCAGTAAAATCAGAGTGAATTTGGAAGAATTCAAGGGAATTTAAGAGATTCTGACGAAATTCACAAGATTTGGAGTTAATTGACCAGAATTACTGCAACAGAATTGAAGTCAATTTAAAGAAAAAAATAAAAGAATAAAAAAACAACGAATAAAAATAAATACGAGTAAACTTAGATGATTTCATGGGAAATGAGGAGAATTCGATGAAATTAATGAGAATCCAAGATGAATTTGAGTGAGTTCAAAAGAACTAAGAAGAATTCACAAAATCTATTCAAAAAGCCATTGAATTGAATGAATTTAGAAGAATTGAGAAAAATCGAAGAGAACTCTAAAGGATTAAAAAAAATGAGGTTAAATTAATGAAAATTCAGGTCGACTTCCAAATAAAATAAAAAAATTTCAAATCCAAAATATTCTATTTATGAAAGTTATTTTGAAGTGAATTTAGAAGAATTCAATAGAATTACATGGAATTCGATGAAATTCATACAAATTCAAGATGAATTTTGAAAAATTGATGAGGAATTTGAAAGAAATCAAGTCAATGGAACAAAATTGTTAGAACGCGAAAAAAAATTCTTTGAATTTAGTGGATTTGAAGGAAATTATAAAGAATTTAAGATGATTCAAACGAATTAAAAAGATTTTAAGAACATTCAGAAATATGTATAGACCTGAATTCAATAGTGTTCACACCTTGTTCTGTTTTAGTTTATTGAAGAGAAAAATAACTAAAAAGATATTGACATTAGAAAAATTAGTAAACGCAGGTGGTAGGTGCCTGCAAAAAAAGGTTTCGTAGCCTGTTAAGTCATTTAAAAAGTCGATCAAATCTTCCCCCTCTCCCTCCCTACCCGCGCATTCCCTCATTCCCCCGCCCCACGCCACTTTTTATTTCCCCTCCCCTTCCGTTTTCCCTATTTCCCCTCATTTCCTCTTACTTACCATCATTTAGCCTCATTGTCCCCTCCCTCCCCTACCCATTATCCCCCTCACTTTCCTTAATTTTCACATCGCTGCCCCTCACCCCCCTCCCTCTCTTTCCAATTATCCCTCACTTTCCCCCACTTTCATTCATTTCTCCTTACTTTTTCTCATTTCGTCTCATTTCACCCTCATTTCTCATCATCCTCTCCCTTCACTTCTCCTCACCCACTTCCCTCACTTCCCGCCCTCTCCCTCATTCCCGCTAATTTTTCCATATATTCCCTCATTTTCCCTTTTTTATTCGACGTGTGGGAACCCGACCGAAAACATAAGGGTTTCTTCCCGGGACAGTGGGATGAGACACACCGAAAAGTAGCCAAAATTCAACTTCAAAGTTTTTAGTGAAAGGGTTATTTTTCATAACGTCCATGAGTTGAAGCAACTTTTTTCAACACTTGATGAATTAATTAGCAAATGATGGTAAGCACGCAAATGCACGGTGTAAAGATCGTGAATCGCATTAGATAAATCGCACGGTTCCGTTTTTGAAAAAATACGTGTTTAGTTTCAAAGAATCGAAATTTTAATAATTTTTAATAACTTTTCAAGTGTAAAAGTTATATCATTTGGAGAATTTAGCCGCCATATTGGATCCTCAATTTTCAATTTATAACTTTTCACGTCAGAATCGAAATTAACGACCTCGTAAACCATCTCGTACCAAGTTGTAGGCAAATCTTTAAAGAACAATTTAAATTTTGGCCGCTCTATTGGATGCGCTATTTTTAATTTTTAACTTTTGACGTCGAAATCGCAATTAGCGACTTTGAAAGCCCCCTGATACCACGTTTTAGGCAAATCTGAAAAAACTCATTTCAGCCGCCATCTTGGATCCGGTATTTGAAATTCGTAACTTTTGACGTCAAAATCGAAATGAAGGACCTTATGAACCCCCTTGTACAAGGTTTTGGACAAATCTGTGGAAAAAAATTAATTTTAGCTACCGTATTGGATCCGTCGTTTTTAATTTGCAACTTTTGCCGTGAAAGCCGAAATCGGCGACCTCAAAAACTTCCTTGTACCAAGTTTTAGGCAAATCTGTAAAAATTTGGAATTTTTAGCCGCAATATCAGATCCGCAATCTTGAATTTATAACTGTTGACATCAAAATTGAAGTAAGCGACCTTGAAAACCCCCCTGTGCCAAGTTTGAGGCAAATCTGTGAAAAATTGCAAAATTGGGGCGCTATATTGGATCCGCTATTTTGAATTTTTAGTTTTTGACTTCAGAATCTGAACAATTGACCTTGAAACCCTCTTTGTACCAAGTTTTAGGCAAACCTGTGAGAAAAAAATTTCCCCGCCATATTGGATCCGCTATTTAAAATTTGTAGTTTTTGAAGTCAAAATTGATATAATCGACCTTAAAACCCTGTTGGACCAATTTTTCGATGAATCCTTAAAAAATACTAATTTTAGCCACCATATTGGATCCGCCATTTTTAGTTAGTAACTTTTGACGCCAGAATCGAAAGGAACGACCCTAAGAACCCTCTTGTACCAAGTTCTAGGCAAAACTATAGAAATTTCAGAATTTTAGCCGCCATATTGGATCTGATATTTTAAATTTGTTACCGCCAACGTCAATGTCGAAATTAGTGATCTCATAAGGCTCCTTGAATGAAGTTTCAGGTCAATCTGTAAAAATTAATTATGGCCGCTCTATTGAATCCACCATTTTAAATTTGTAACTTTCAACGTCGAAATCGAAATTATTGATATTAAAGTCCTTCTGTTACCAATTTTCAGGCAAATCTGAAAAAACTAATTTCGGTCGCTATATTGGATCCGCTGTTTTAAATTTATAACTCTTAAGGTCAAAATCGAAATGAGCGACCTTGGAAACACCCTTTTACCAAGTTTTGGGCGAATTTGTGAAAATTTTAATATTTTGGCGGCCATGTTGGATCTTCGATTTTGAATTTGTAACCTTTGGAGTCAAAATTGAAAGTGGCTACCCTAAAACACCCTTCAACCAAGTTTTAGGCAAATCTGTGGAAATTTTTTTATTTTTGCTGCAATATCAGATCCGCCATTTTTAATTTGTAACTGTTGACTTCAAAATTGAAGTTAGCGACCTTGAAAACCCCCATGTGTCAAGTTTTAGGAAAATCTGTGAAATATTGCAAATTTGGACCGCTATATTGGATCCGCTTTTTTGAATTTGTAGTTTTTGACTTCAGAATCTGAACAATTGACCTCGGAACCCTCCTTGTACCAAGTTTTGGGCAAATCTGTGAGAAAAAAAATGGCCGCCATATTGGATCCGCTATTTCAAATTTGTAGTCTTTGACGTTAAAATCGAAACAATCGACCTTAAGAACTCTGTTGCACCAATCTTTAGACAAATCCTTTTTAAAAAAACTAATTTTGGCCACCATATTGGATCCGCCAATCTTAGTTAGCAACTTTTGACGTCAAAATCGAAACGAGCGACCCCAAGAACCCCCTTATACCAAGTTCTGGGCAAAACTGTGGAAATTTCAAAATTTTAGCCGCCATATTAGATCCGCTATTTTGAATTTGTAACCTTCAACGTCAAGGTCGAAATTAGTGATCTCATAAGCCTCCTTGTATGAAGTTTTAGGTCAATCTGTAAAAAATTAATTATGGCCGCTCTATTGAATCCGCCATTTTAAATTTGTAAAATTCAACGACGAAATCGAAATTATTGACGCTTAAAACCCCCTTCAACCAAGTTTTAGGCAAATCTGTGGAAATTTTTTAATTTTGGTTGCTATATTGGATCCGCCATTTTATATTTGTGGGTTTTGACTGCGAAATCGAAATTAGCGGCCTTTAAAACATCCTTGAACCAAGTTTTAGGCAAATCCATAAAAAATTTCAAATCTTGGCCTCCATATTGGATCCGCTATTTTGAATTTGTAACTTTCGAGGTCAAAATCAAAGTAAGCGACCTGAAAAATCCCCTCGTACCAAGTTTTAGGCAAATCTGTAAAGCTTTTAAAATTTTGGCCGCTATATTTGATCCGCCATTTTGAATTCGTACATTTTGGCGTTAAAATCGAAATGAGCGACCTCAGAAAGCCCCTTTTGCCAAGTTCCAGTCAAATATATTAAAATTGTGATATTTTGGTCGCAATATTGGACCCGCCATTTCGAATTCGTAACTTTTGGCACCAAAATTCAAAATGACTATTCTAAGAACCCCCTTCCACCTAACTTTATGCAAATCTGTGAAGAGTGTTTAATTTCCGCCTCTATATTGGATCCGCCATTTTGAATTCACAGTTTTTGACACCAGAATCGAAATCAGCGACCTGTAGAGTACCCTTGTACCAACTTTTAGGCAAATCTGTGAAAATTAAAAAATTGTTGCCGCTTGTGTTTGTTACTTTTGACATCAAAACCAAAATTAGCGACCTTAAAAACCCCCTTGTACCAAGTTTCAGGCAAATCTGCGAAAATTAAAAAAAATGCCGCCATATTGGATCCGCCATCTTCGATATGTAACTTTTACGCCAAGATTTGAATCAGCGACCTCAAAATTCCCATTATACCAAGTTTCATACAATTCTTAAATTATGGCTAGTCTTCGGTGTCCCTTAGCCCACTGTGCGGAGATACAAAATCCGAAAAAGTTTATTCATATATTAAATAATTCATTACTAAGTTTTTGAACTTTATCTCAAAAAAGTGACTTACACGTATATGTACATTCCACCCCTGAATCTGCATTCTGAAGCTATAGTTGCGCTCGTGTTGGAGTTTAATAACTGTTTACATCCTCTCCTTTGAATCTTTGATATTGCACTCGAGATAAACGCACTTCTAGCCTCTGTGTACTAAACTCGTTTCCCCCATTTTCCTGTTACAGTGCCACCTCATAAACCTAACATCATAGACGAATACGGAAAAACGGTGCCGACTGTCGCTGGACCTTACGAGGAGGGCGGTGATATGAAGCTCAAATGTCTCGTTTCAGGCGGTAAGTCTTCTTTCATTGCTTTTATTATTCACTAGCACACGCAATACATTTCAAAAGGTGCATTTCTGCAAAGGACGTTTTGATGTTATAGAATTTTAAATTTCAGGAGTTTTTTCCTAATGCTGTATTCTTTATTGAATTTGCGGGAGAAGAAGTTCAATTCCTTTTATGTGTTCATGTTTTTTATATTGTGGTCAATTATTTATGTTCTTGAGTAGATCATGTGCAGGGCTGCACAGTGGGGCAAAAAAAATGTCTTTGGACAAATTGATATTCAGAAGCGGTTTATGGACCAATTTGAACTTTTTTTTAAAATTAAAGCTAGTAAAATTCCGCACAAAGCGATCAGGGCCGATTTTGGAAGAAGTTTTTTTTTATTCAATAATAAAAATGGAATTTTTTTTTTAGAAGAGTACCGGTTTTCGAAAAATACTTGGATCCAATCCTCAGTACCTAGAATCAATGAAGCAACTATTCAGAAAAGTTGTCTAATAGCTTAGAAATTGTTAAAAAATTTATTGAATTTGTTATAAACAAATAAGTGAGTGAAAATGGATTCATGAGGACTGGCAGTGGTTCGTGAATTGATTTGCACTAAATTAGAACAATTTATAGACAAAAAACGTTTTCTAATTGAATTCATGAAGTATGATGAATAAATTGTTATTTTATAAACAAAGTTGATAAACAATTATCCATAACAGGTAGTTATTTTAAAATAAAATGAGTTTTTTCTATTGAATCGGTCAAAAATTATGCGAAAATGTCACAAAATTATCAGATTCATTCATCCAAAAACAATTGATGATTTTTTAGACAAATTTAATTAACAAATGCACTGTGTGGCTATTTTTAGAGGTAAAAACTTGGTTTTCTCAACTTCATGAAGTGTAGATAACTAATTTCTAAACTTTCAGGGAGCTTGTATGACACTCAACAATTTTCATTGTTAACAACAATTATTTAAACAAATTTTCATCATCTTAGGCATTTTGTAACAAAAAAATTGCGTTTCTTCAGAGTATTGGCAGACTGTTATTTAGTAATGGCTCTGTGCTAATGGTCAATAACAATTAATAATTGTTTAAACAAATTTAATTAACAAATGCATTTTTGGGTTATTTCTTAAGGTAAAAACTCGTTTTTTTTCAACGTAATGAGGTGTAAATAACAAATTTCTGAACTTTCAGGGAGCTTATATGACACTCAACAATTTTCATTGTTAACAACAATTATTTAAACAAATTTTCATCATCATAGGCATTTCGTAACAAAAAAATTGCGTTTCTTCAGGGTATTAGCAGACTGTTATTTAATAATGGCTCTGTGCTAATGGTCAATAACAATTAATAATTGTTTAAAGAAATGTAATTAACAAATGCATTTTTGGGTTATTTCTAAAGGTAAAAACTTGTTTTTTCGAACGTAATGAGGTGTAAATAATTAATTTCTAAACTGTTAGGGAGCCTATATGACGATCATCAATTTTCATTGTTAACAACAATTATTTAAACAAATTTTTATCGTCTTAGGCATGTGTTAACAGAAAATTGAGTTTCTTCAGCGTATCAGCAGACTGTTATTTGGTAATGAGTCTGTGCTATCGGTCAGTGACAATCAATAATTGTTTAAACAAATGAAATTGACAAGTGCATTTTTTGACTATTTCTAAAGGTAAAAACTTGTTTTTTTAACGTCATGAAGTGTAAATAAATAATTCCTAAATTTTAGGGAGCTCATATGACAATCATCAATTTTCATTGTTAACAACGATTATTTAAACAAATTTTTATAATCTTTGGCATTTTCTAGCAGAAAAATTGCGTTTCTTCCGGGTAAAAGCAGTTATGTCTAAGTAATTGTCTATATATTTCACGAGAAAAACGGAAGTTTTTGTTTACAAATGTATGAAGGGAAAAAAATTGTCTATGAAATTATTAATGAAAATAACAATAGTGGATCATTATCGAGTTTTATGAAAAAAAAAGTTTAAAAATTAGTAATTCAAAGTTGATTATACTGAAGAAGCCAAGTTTTTACCTTAAAAAATAACCGAAAAATGCATTTTTTAATAATTTTTTTTCAAAAATTATCATTTGTTATTGACCGATAGCACAGAGCCATTACTGAATAACAGTCTGGTAATACTTTAAAGGAACGCAAATTTTTTTCTCAAAATCTGTTAATCTGTTAATTAAATTGTTTAAACAATCAACAGCTGTTATTGGATTAATAAATCTGATGATTTCGTGACATTTTCGTAAATTTTTTGACCGATTTTATAGAAAAAACTTGATTTATTTTAACATAACTACCTTTATTGGATAATTTTTCATAAAATTTGTTTATAAAATAACAATTTATTCGTTATATTTCATGAATTCAATTAAAAACGAGTTTTGTCTATGAATTGTTTAAATCTTTTTCTAATGAAATATCAATTTTAAAAATAGCCCAAAGATTGCTATTTTGAGGTTTAGTTGAATGGAGTATGACTAAGTTAAAGTTGTTTAAATATTTAGAAATTCAATTTTTGAGTTAAAAATCCTGAATTTTTTAATTTTTTTTTTTGCTACGGCTTATTCATTCGCGGAAGTGAAGAAATCCTCCACTGTCGAATTTCAAAACAGAAATTTTCGTATTTCAGAATAAAAAGTTTGAATTATTATTATAATTTTGCAGAATTTTAACTTTTTAATTAAAATGTACATTCATAGCTTCAACCATAATGAATTATTGACAAGTTAAAACGATTTTTTCTGACATAGTTTTTCTTTTTTTATGTACGAAAATATATAAATATTCTAAACACTCTACAAGCTTTTTAATCCTTTGAAATCTCTTGGAATCTGTTGAAATTTTTTATGAAATGTTTGAAATGTTTTAGAATTTTTATTATTTTCAAATATTTTCAAAATTTTGGATCTACGTATTATAAATTCGCATTCGAAAAATTATTAGGTTTCCATTCAAAAACATATTTGTATAGCTTCAATGATAATTTATTATTGACAAGTAAAAAACGATTTATTCTCGGATTTATCAAATTATTAATTGAACAGGATTTATTTTCAACTGGTTTAACAAATCCTCTCTTGTAAATTCAAGCTACAATATACCATATTCATAATAAACAAATCAAATATTAAAGGAAGCAAATTATAATTGTAAGAATTTTAAGTTCTAATATGGTGTTTCCTTTTTTTTATAAAAATATGAATATTCTAAATGACTGAAATCTTTCAAATTTTTCTATGCCTTAGTTGTCGTGGAAATACAATTTTCGCTCATTATTTTCCCAATAATGTTACTTTTTGCAGTTTTAATTTTTCATTGTAGAATTTGAGTTTTTCTCTATTCAATAATGCAGAAAATTGTGACATTTTTCTGTGCTTTTGCATTTTGTAAATTAAATTTCTGAATGAAAATAATGTAATTTATTAAATTTCTGAATAAAAATAATGTAATTTATTAAATTTATGCGATAAACAAGTTCCAAGAACCTTGATTTTTAATTCGTAAGTATCCAAATTTTGAAAATTTGTGTAAATCGGAAATGACCGGGAATTTTTTTCTTTGATTGAAACGGCAACCCTGTATATTGCTTTTATTTTTACATTCTACACCTGAATGAGAAGGTATTATTTACTTGTGTATCCCTTTGATCCTTTCTATAAACTAACAAAACGCAAGCTAGAATTTCAAGAAATCAATACCTATCCTATATCACACAACATCTGCTATTCACTATAAAAGACTATTTCATGAAAAACTGATACACTTACACTGTTAAAAATGTTTGGGCTTTTACAAAACTTTCACAATACGGGTGTAATGAAAAATTACAATATCGGTGTTTGAAGGTGAAACTGCAATACGTGTATTGCAATTTCGAAGTATACGCGCCGATCACCATACAAGTATACTGGAACATCCATTTAACGGCCTTCCATATACCGTCTTTCTAGAATTCCGCAAAAAGGTCCATCCTTTATGATAACAAAAATTTACATTTGTACAAAATGCAGCTAATTAATATCATGTATTTCTACCAAAAGGGGTTCACACGGTCCTGATTGTTTACATCATAGAAATTCTTGGAAGAACCTCACGGTCATTGCAGACCATATCTGAAACGGTCATTAAATGAAGGTCCCAGTGTATTGCAGTTTCACCTTGCTAGTCTAGTGCGTAACGTACTCGATTTAGAGCTTGGCGGTTAGGGTTCAATTCTCCGTGCCTGCGAATTGCAATTTTTTTAAAACTTTTTTCCGCAACATTACATGTACGTCAATATTACAATACCAGCATTTGAAAACTACAATATCGTGTATTGGAAAATTACCTCGCGTCTCAGAAATAAACTTCCAGTACATTTAATGTAAAGCTCCAACAGAAATTTTCAACAGTGTATATTTGCTTTCTCTCTGAAAATTCGATTCCCGAGGGAAGAGCTCGAAACAAATCAATCGGGGGATCATGACATCCTTGACACATGATAATTAGCTAGATGGCACTTCTACGCCTTACTTCGCGTGTAGGTCCCAAAGATTGGATAACATTTTAATTTCCGGCCGGGTCGCTGGAGACGGCGTGGCACTATAGCGATAACAAATTTATCTTTATCGTCTGCTCAGCGCCGCTAAAGCAAAACTGGTACAGATCGTGGTCGCGAGCCATCACAGCCCCCTAGAGTGTATTTCCCTGAACGAAAATGGGCCTACTAAAAAATAATGAGGTCGCTCTCGACCCTCCCTCTACCCCTCTATTATGCTCCTCTGGCGAAAATTATCTGCACGCAACTACCATTATGAATTATGAATTAACGAGTACCGACATATACTATCCGCCATGTTGCTTTTCCACCCTCCTTTCATCCATGTTAACCAGCACCCCTAGTTACATGAGCTCGAAATTTCTAGGTCGACCACCCCCAACCGTGAGATGGTGGAGGGGTGAAGTTTTATTGGATTCGAAGGATGAAGTCGGTGAGTTTCCTGATCTTCGAAGGAACACTCTCGTTATCCCCAAACTCGTCAGGCAGGATTTACATGCTGTGTTTACCTGTCAAGCTTCCAACAACAATATCAGCCAACCAGTATCTGCCTCCATTGCCATCGAGATGCACCGTGAGTATTTCATTCACTTTTTAAATTGAGCTTTTTAGGTGCAGGTGCACAGGTGTCCGGTTATGAATAAAGGACAGAAAATTAGGTTTCACCAGGGCGTAATAAATATGAATATGAAAAATAAATATGAAGAAGATATCGGATTTTTTCAAACAGGAGGAAATACAAAAACACGCATATTATGGAGCATTAAGAAACTGGAGCAAGTATACGTACCGGAGGAAAAGAAAAATCAGTTTAAATTTCTTCTCAGATGCAGAAGCAACAGAATATTACCAGCGCATCTTATAAACGCTTAACACTGTTTTTGACTTGTACAGAAAACCAAACTGGTCAGGTCGTTACTTACATTTTGATTCATCACATTACATTTTATAATTTTTTATTTATTACATACATTTCGATTGATTTTAAATATAAAACTAGTGTTATTACTTCTTCAATTGATTGAGCGTTCATTTTAGTTGATTTAGAATTTCAAGGGAAAAATTTACTATTAGTTAAAGATACACTGAAAGAAAATGGTTATCCTATTAAATTCATTGATAAGTTTAGTAAGAAAAGATTAGACAAGATTTCTAATCTTACTCAGTCAGAAAATCTATTGCAAGTTGAGAAAATTAGGAAAGATACTTTCATAGTTGCTCCCTACATTGAACATCTAAGCAAGTATGCATTCAAGGTTTTCAAAAACACCAAACTAAAACATGTAAATTTGGTTTATGGTGTTTACTGTCAGGGCTGTTACGGGGTTTACATCGGACAACTAGGTAGTGATGCTGATTCTAGAATTGAAGAACATCGCAGTGATTGTAAACATTATGACAGGAAATCGGCCCTTGCTGAACATTCGCACGAACTAGACCACAAATTTGATTTCGAAGGTTTCAAAATTCTAGATACCCAAAAGTAATCTTAAGCGTAGGTCATTTAAAGAAATTTTCTGAATTAAAGAAAAAAAATTACCAATACTAAAAGAACTGATGAAAGGAGGTGTTTCGGGTTTCAATCGTGTGCAAAACTACGAATCTTGCCGACGTTTCGTGAACATTAAAGAAGTGAACTGCAATGTTCACGAA
>JAUMHM010000087.1:6347874-6378959 GCA_032362435.1 Melikaiella ostensackeni | reverse complement strand
CTACTTTTTGATCTTTTCTAGGTATTCCGGTTGTTCCTCTTCCCTAGCCATTCCATACCAGCTGTTTTACCTTGACTCTGATATTTTCCCAATCTTTCCTCTCCCTGCCTCTCCTCCATCGCTTTCTCTATTTTCTGAAATTCTTCACCCCTCACTCGCATACCGCATTTAACCCTCATTTCGTATCTCTTGTCCCCTCATTTTAAATCTTTTATGTTGTTAAGAACTATGCCGTACGGATCTTACATGCTCTTACTCCCTCTTCCATTCTGAATCTCACCACTCTATTCCATTTGGTCTAGTTTTGATCTTTTTCAGGTACTCCGATTTTCCTCTTCCCTAGCCATCCCATACCAGCTGTTTTACCTTGACTCTGATATTTTTCCCAATCTTTTCTCTCCTTGCCTCACCTTCATCTCTTCCTCTATTCTCTTAAATTCTTTACCCCTCACTCGCATATCGCATTCACTCCTTATTTCGTATCTCTCTCCCCCTCACTTTAAATGTTTTATGTTGTTGAGAACTATGCCCTAGGAATCTCACATGTTCTTCCTCCCTCTTCCTTTCTGATTTTTACTACTCTATTCTGTTTACTCTACTTTTTTTATCTTTTCCAGGTATTCCGGTTTTTCCTCTTCCCTAGCCGTCCCATACCAGCTGTTTTTCCTTAACTCTGATATTTTTCCCAATTTTTCCTCTCCTTGCCTCACCTTCATCTCTTCCTCTATTCTCTGCCATTCTTCACCCATCACTTCCATACCGCATTCAACCCTCATTCAATATCTCTCTCCTTCCTATTTCGAATGTTCCGTGTTGAAAAAACCATGCCCTAGGGCTTTTAGATGTTCTTGCACCCTCTTTTATTCCGAATCTCGTCACTGTGTTCCATTTGCTCTACTTTTTGTTCTTCTTCAGGTATTCCGATCCCCCCACCTCTTTAACATTCATATACCAGCTGTTGTACCTTGACTCCGATATTTCTTCCCATCTTTTCTCCCCTTGACTTACCTTCACTACTTCCTCTATTCTCTGCCATTCCTTACCCCTCACTTGCATACCGCACTGAACCTTTGTACGTATTTCTCTTTCTCCCATTTCAAATGTTCCATTTTGTTGAAAACCATGCCCTAGGAATCTTACATGCTCTTACTTCCTCTTCGACTCTGAATCTCACCACTCTGTTACATTTGCTCTACTCTTTGATCTTTTTCAGGTATTCCGGGTTTTCCTCTTCTCTAGCCATCCCATACTAGCTGTTTCACCTTGTCTCTCATATTTTTCCCAATCTTTCCTTTCCTTGCCTCACCTTCATCTCTTTTTCTATTCTCTGCCATTCTTTACCCCTCACTTGCATACCACATTGAGCCTCCACTTCGTATCTCTCTTGCTCCCATTTTGAATGTTCCTTGAGTTCGAAATTTCTTCCCATCTATCCTCTCCTTGCCTCACCTTCATCTCTTCCTCCATTTCCTGCCATTCTTTACCCCTCACTTGCATACCGCATTCAACCTTCATTTCGTATTCCCCTCTTTGTCATTCCGAATATTTTATGTTGTTAAAAACCATGCCCTAGGACTCTCACATGCTCTCACTCCATCTTTTATTCTGAATCTCATCCCTTTATTCCATTTCCTCTACTTTCTTATCCTTTTTAGGTGTTACGGTTTTTCCTCCCCATTAGCCATCCTATACCAGCTATTGTACTTTGACTTCGAGATCTCTTGCCATCTTTTCTCTCATTGCCTTACCTTCATCTCTTCCTCTATTCTTTGCCACTCCTTACCCCTCACTTGCAAACCGTATTGAGCCTTTACTTCGTATCTCTCTTCCTCCCATTTTGAATGTTCCATGTTGTGAAAACCATGCCGTAGGTCTCTCACATGCTCTTACTTCCTCTTCCATTCTGAATCTCATCACTTTGTTACATTTACTCTACTTTTTGATCTCTTTCAGGTATTCCGCTGCCCCCTCACTTTTAGCCACCCTATGCCAGCTATTGTATCTTGAGTTCGAAATTTCTTCCCATCTTTCCTCTCCTTGCCTCACTTTCATCTCTTCCTTCATTTCCTGTCATTCTTTACTCCTCACTTGCATACCGCATTCAACCTTCATTTCGTATTCCTCTCTTTAGCATTCCGAATATTTTATGTTGTTAAAAACCATGCCCTAGGGCTCTCACATGCTCTCACTCCTTCTTTTATTCTGAATCTCACCACTCTGTTCCATTTGCTCTAGTTTTTGATCTTTTTCAGATATTCCACTTCCCCCTTACTCTTAACAACCCTATGCCAACTATTGTACTTTGACTTCGATATTTCTTCCCATCTTTTCTCTCCTTGCCTTACCTTCATCTCTTCCTCTATTCTTTGCCATTCCTTACCCCTCACTTGCAAACCGTATTGGGCCTTCACTTCGTATCTCTCTTCCTCCCATTTTGAATGTTCCATGTTGTGAAAACCACGCCATAGGTCTCTCACATGGTCTTGCTTCCTCTTCCATTCTGAATCTCATCACGTTGTTACATTTGCTCTACTTTTTGATCTTTTCCAGGTATTCCGGTTCCTCCTCCCCCTTGACCATTCTGAACCATCTGTTGTACTTGATTTATTAATTCTTTCTTATCTTTCCTTTTCTTGCCTCATCATCTCTTCCTCTATTCTCTGCTACTCTCTACCCCTTACTTGCGTACCACATTCAACTCTCATTTCGTATCTCTCTTCCTCCCATTCCAAATGTTCCATGTTGTTAAAAACCATGCCCTAGGGCTTTTACATATTCCTACTCCCTCTTCCATTCTGAATTTCACCACTCTGTTCCATTTGCTCTACTTTTTTATCTTTTTCAGGTATTCCGGTTACTTCTCTCCCTTAACCATCCAATACAAGCTATTGTACCTTGAGTTCGATAGTTTTTACCATCTTTCCTCTCCTTCACTCACCTTCATCTCTTCCTCTATTTCCTGGCATTCTTTACCCCTCACTTGCATTCCGCACTCAACTCTTATTTCGTATCTCTCTCCCTTCCATTTCGACTGTTCCATGTTGTCAAAAACCATGTCCTAGGGCTCTTACAAACATGGTTTTTTTTACCTCTAGTGTAAATACGTCACTGCGTATATCTATTAATTCAAACTGGAATAAAAGTTTCCCAATATCGAACTCAAATATCTTTTGGTGATGATAAATCACGGTCACCGATAAATGAGAGAAACTTCCCTCGTTAAATTCGGCGACAGAGCGACGCAGACACGTGACGTGCATTTGACGATAAGTCAACCACGAAAAGTTTTTGTTTCTGTTTTTCTACACTCTGATGTGTATTTGATTATCGCATGAGATAGAGCACGCAAAGAGCAGTTTTGATGAAGCTGATTTCATTACAATCCACGAAAATGAAACTTTAGACCGGAAGTCGCTGACAGAATCATAAAACACTATACTGCTCTTATTCATTCTCTCAGTTTTTATAAATACTTCAAGTGGATTTTATCAAAATAATAAATCGAAACCCATCCGCGAATTTGAAAAACTCTAGTTTGGTATTTCGTTATAATCAAAATCATGAACCAGATTAATATTCACCACGATTCTAACATAGATTAAAATAAGTCAACATTTATTTTTACAGGATTAAATTATATACATTTTAGAGAACCTATATAAGTAATGCAGTTTTGATGTTATGTTGTCGACTAGGGATGTGAAATAGTTTTCTTGTTGATGGTTTTGCATTTTTTGATCTTCGAGTCTATACCATAATGGTTTGAATATTTAGTTGTGAAAAAAACATTCCTCACAAGTTCCACCGGGATTCGAACCCAGGTCTTCAGATTGACGATCTACGATATATCTCGTATATTCGATATTTGATTCAGGTCTATACCTATCTATGAATTTTATTGATTTTTTCTTGAATTCCTTTGAATTCTCTATTATTTTTCTTGAATTCACTCTGAATTATTCATAATTCGTCTTGAATTCGTAAGTATTTCATTGAATTCCCTTGAATTCTCCTAAATTCATTCCGATTTTACTGAAATCAATGGAATATTTCGGATTTCTCGAACTTTTTCTATTCATTTGGGATTCACTCTGAATTCTTATTAATTTATCCTGAATTATTCTTGATTCTTTTGAATTCTTTGTAATTTTCTTAATTTTTTTCGGATTTACCCTAAACTCTTTGTAATTCTCTCGAACTTTTTTGAATTCACTCGATTTTCTTCGAATTCACTTTGATTCTTCTAAATTCACTCCAATTTTACCAAAATCAGTGGAATATTTCGAATTTTTAAAATTGTTTCTGTTCATTTGAATTCATTTGAGATTCACTCTGCATTCTTATTAATCTATCTTAAGTTATTTTAAATCCCTTTGAATTCTTTGGATTCCTCTTTTTCTTTCTTGAATTCGCCCTATTCTTTTTTAATTTTCTTGAATTTTTTCGAACTTACCATGAATTCTTATGAATTTTACCTAAATTATTTTAAATTCTTGTGAATGCTTGGGAATTCACCCTGAAATCCCTGGAATTTACTTTGCTCCTCCTAAGCTCACTCCGACCTCATTGAAATCAATGAAATATTTAAGATTTTTTTACTTTTGTTCAATTAATTTAAATTAATTTAGAATTCACCCTGAAGTGTTGCTTATTTTCCTAAAATTTTTTGAAATTTTTTTGAATTCTCTTTGATTAGTCTAAACTCACTCCAATTTTACTGAAATCAATGGAATTTTTTGGATGTTTCACACTATTCCTATTGATTTAAATTCATTTGGAATTCACTCTAAATTCTTGTTGATTTATTCTGTGTAATTCTTAATCCTTTTGGATTCCTTAGAATTATCTTGATTTTTTTCGAACTCACCTTGAATTCTTTGGATTTTCCTTGAATTTTTTCGAATTCATCATGCATTCTTTTGAATTCACTTTGACTCATCTCAATTCACTGCAATTTTGCTGAAATCAATGGAATATTTCTGATTTTCATACTTTTGTTCAACTAAATTAAAGTTATTTAGAATTCACCCTGAATTTTTATTAATTTATCCTGAATTCTTTGAAATTCTTTTGAATTCTCTCTAACAAGTCTAGATTCATTCCAATTTTACTGAAATTTTATTTTTTTTTACTTTAATCCTTCCACATTCATTCCAGTTTTACTGAACTCAGTGAAATATTTTGGATTTCTCAAATTGTTTTCAATTCATTTGAAATCACATGGAATTCATTTCGAATTATTAATTGTTTATCCTGAATGATATTGAATTTTCTATCATTTTTTTCAATTATGTCTAGCTCACCCTAAATTTTTAGGCACTTCATCAGATTATTTTGAATTCCTGGAATTCTCCCAACTCCACTCTAATTTTACTGAAATAAATGGTATATTTTAGATTCTTGATTTTTTTTCAATTCATTTGAATTATTTTGAATCTACCCTGAATTTGTTGAATTTAACTTGAATTATTATGAATTTACTCTAAATGAAAATTTTAATTCTTGTAAGACTTGAGATGACGTCATTCGCTTGTTAGAGGCTGTAGAAGAAATAAAGATTCTCTTTTCCCTCCGTAGCTTAGTGGCTGAGAGCACCAGACCGGAAATTTGAAGACCTGGGTTCGAATCCCAGCGGAGCTAGAGAGGAATTTTTTCACAGCTAAATATTGAAACCCTTTATAAAGAATGTCTAAATATACTGAAAATTATGTGTCTGCTAATGAATATTACTATCCACCATCACATTTTTTTTAAGTTGAATCAAGCATTACTGGCAGTAATGAGGAGTGAAAAATGGTATTTGAGGGTTTTCGTTCCACTGAAACTTAATGGTTAATTTCCGCTGCAATGCGCACGAATTCCGTCCGGGAAACTTAAAAGTCTAACCTCAAGAGGATTGTGCTCCTAATTGAAAAAATCCAATTCAGGAATATTCGTCGATCATCATGTTTTCAGGTCGAGAGTCAAGAATAATATTTACTCAAATTTATACCCGATACTCACCCATCACAATTAAATTTTTAATTTACTTGATTGGAAATGACACAGTATTATTCACATTTGACACTTTCGTTAAAATAAGTAGTTGAGTTATTGCCAAAGAGCAGACTATTTCAGACAATGAAATTTTGGTCTTAAACAATTTTGCAAACCGCTTAAAATATTTCTTTTAATTGAGGGTAACCCAAGAGAGTGAAAAATATAAAACTAAGAGATTACGAAACGTATGATGAAACAAAAAATTTCGAAAATCTTTTAAAATTATATGTGGAGCGGATAAGAATATTTTTAAATATTTCAAAAATGACTATTTTCACGACTTATTTGATTTTGACTTCGGCGTTTTTTGAAATCCCTAACTCTAAAATTTGAAACTCTAATCTTGATTTTTTTCTTTTCCAACTCAATATAAATGATATTTGTGAATCTTAAATATTCAAGAAATGATGTTAATATCATTTAGCAATTTTTTATTTTAAATTTGTAGTTTGGAATATGTGTGTCAGAAGACATTCAGCGTACTTTTTTGTTTATAATTTCTAAACGAAGTCATCTAAGATTTTGGAACTTTACTACATTGTGCATTGATTTAAGTATTTTATTGAGATATTTTTGGAAAAAATTTATTATTGAAAAGAAAAATGGAAAATTACTGGGACTTGGAGAGGTTAACTTTTTGACAATCACCCAGTTATAGATTAATTTCAATTAAAGAAATGCTCTAGCCTAGAGTTTTCAAGTTGAAAGAAATATTTCCAGTTTTATTCCTTCAGAATCTCAAAAATGACTTATTTTTATTAATAATTTTCCATGTTCTTTAAATCTGGAATATTATAAATTTTATATTGAATTTAGTACTTATTTATTGAGAAATTTCCGAATAAATCATCAACTCTTTGGAAAAAATAGAGATGGCTAAGAATTTTATGAAATTCTTTGAATTACTTGCGAAACAGTAAACCAAATATTTGAATTTGTTAATTTTGATCTCGTTCGTGATGTTGATATTTATTTTGTAAATTGAAACATTAGGCTTTAATTTTGAATGAAATTATATAGCGCAAATCTGATTTCAGAGATGGGGTATTATCATCTATCTTGTACGATTTTAATCCTTTTTCGAAATTTTTCTATTCTGATTAAGAAATTTTAGCTTTCAAAATTGTTCATTTTGACTGTCTACATGTCTACAATTTGTGAAGCTTCACTTTCAATCTGAAAAATTATGAATTCGACCTTGCTCTAAATTTGGAATTGTTCTGTTTTGAAGACATAATTATGCAAATTTATCAATGTGAGGTTTCGGAAGACTTGAATTTTAAATATTATGCAATAATGAAGTCCCTTAATTTGATATCAAACAATTTTAAGCACATCAGATTCAGAATTATTAAATTCAAGCGTTTTGAGTTTGAAATTAGTCCATTTTTGATTGATCATGTTCATTAATATTTTAATTTACATAGATACTCAATTTACTGAAATTGATTTTGTACGTCAGTAGTTTCTACAATTTCGAATATTTTTCATTTGCAGGTTGTTTGAATTTGAGGGATATGAATTTAAATTATTTATTCAAATTTGTGAGCTTTTCGATTTAAGGCTCCTCAATTACAAAGTCATTTCTATTTAAAACGGATAAACTTAAAAATGGCGTTTCCACTAAGACGATTTAATTTCAAATTGTTCAATTAGCCTTTACAAGTGTGAATTTAACAATTTTGAATATTTATGCTTTAATTTGAAGGCTTTTAAATTTAAAACTATTGAACTTTCAATATTTTCACTTTTCAATCTTGATCCTGAAAGCTTGAATTTAAAAATCTGAACGGCCCTGAAAAATGTTTGAAACCTGGGGAAAAAAAACGGAAAATGAACATAGATAAATTTTTTCCTGACTGTCTTTGTGCCAATTTTTCATAAAAGTTGAAATAAAAAATCTGAAAACCAAATAATTATATACTAGTTGATTCTTATTTCCTAATATTGAAAACATAAACAATTTTGAAATCCGTAGTGAATTTTTAAAATAAATAAATTAAAAATTTGAAAAATTAAAACGCACAAACCGGAAAATTTTTTGAGTCAAAGTATTGAATACTTATCTACAAAATCAGAGCATCTATACCCATCAAAATCAAAATTATTTAACATTGGAGTTAAATGTTTAATGTATAGGGTATTATTTCTAAACTACCTTCTATTTTGGTTTATAACTCTGTTAATACGTATGATTTTTTTCCTACTACAGCTTCGATAGGGATTTTCATAACTTTTGCATTAATTATAAGCATTGTTTGGAGAAACGCATTCGGTCTTGAAAATGAAGATCAAAAATAAATTCGATTTTTTTCGCATTTAGGATTCTTTTGTTCAATTTTTTCTGCAAAGAAAGCTTAGATTTTTCTTCTTAATACCTACCATAAATGATTTATTTTGCACCACTCATATGATCATGTACATGATCAGCATTTTTATTTATGCAACTTGCAATTCAAAGTTGTTCAATATTAAACGATTTCAGTTTGAAATAATTTAATGTTGAAAGTTCTAAGCTGAAAGCTTATCCGCAAGATTGAAAATTTTCAACTTTCAGCTTTGAAAGATTGAAAAAAGGAAAAGTCACATAACTTATACAATATTTAAAATCATTCTGACTTTTATATAATGAACTAAGAAGGGTAAAAACTCCTTTCATGCTTGAAATTAAAAAATTTTAGTTGTAATATATTTTAGCAATGAATTATTTTCGATAAAACTAATATTAGAAGTCGAAAGGGTTAGGTGTTTTCTTCATTCTGAGTATTTTAAATATGAAAAAATGGTAATCTAAAGAAACGTAATGAACAAAACGCAAAATATATTTATTTAAAAAATATTCGTTCTCAATTACTAATTTTATTTTGTTGTACAATTTTGAAGATTTGAAATTGATTCATTATTAATCAATACTATATAATAGTAAAAGAATACGTAATATTTTTCAGGTCCCCCTACCCATAAAAATACACTCATCTCGCGTAAAGTGGCCAGCCTCGGATCTGGTCGGCCAGTATGCGGAGGCTATTCAAAATCTAGTTTCAACCAGATTTAACGCGCTGAGTGAGTAAACATTCAGGACTGCATTTATAGTCGTGAGGCCAGCCACAGATGGGACGTACAGTTAAAGCAAGATGAGTGTATGGAGAAAATCACACCTTTACCATTTTTAAGAGCTTCATCTTTATTAGAACTTTTTTGCTGAAAATAAAGCTTCTTTCGCATATTAGCACTTTGCTTAGTAGCATTTTGCTTCGCTAGATTTTATCGTTGAACGTTAATCTCCACTACTAGTTTCCACACTTATAATTCCCTACGAGAGTGCAGGTATAGTCAGAACCTTTCTTCCTCACAGGTTGAGCCCGGATAAAAGTTCAATGCCCGCCCTCAAAAAATCTCACGTAATTTCGCAGATGGCACCTAATTGAGAATGATATACACTCATCTCGCACAACCTGGCCAGCCTCGGGTCTGGTTAGCCAGCATGCAGAAGCTATCGAAAATCTAGTTTCGACCGGATTCAACGCGCTGAGTGAGTAAACATTCAGGACCGCATTTAGAATCGTGAGGCCGGTCACAGCTGGGACGGACAATAAGAGCGAGATGAGTGTATGGAGGAAATCACACCTCAACAATTTTCAAGAGCTTTATCTTTATCAGAACTTTTTTTCCTGAAAATAAAGCTTCTTTCGCATATTAGCTCTTTGCTTAGTAGCATTTTGCTTCGCTAGATTTCATCGGTGAACGTTATCCTCCACTAACAGTTTCCACACGTATAATTCCCTACGAGAGTGCAGCTATAGGCAGCGTCTTTCTTCCTTACAGGTTCAGCCGGGCTAAAAGTTCAACCCCCACCCTAAAAAAAATCTTACGTGATTTCACATATGGCTTCTAATTGAAAATGACATACACTCATCTTGCGCAACCTGGCCGGTCTCGGGTCTGGTCGGACAGTATGCGGAGGCTATTCAAAATCTAGTTTCAACCAGATTTAACGCGCTGAGTGAGTAAACATTCAGGACCGCATTTAGAATCGTGAGGCCGGCCATAGATGGGACGAACAATAAGAGCGAGATGAGTGTATGGAGGAAATCACACCTTAACAACTTTCAAGACCTTTATCTTTATCAGAACTTTTTTTTCTGAAAATAAAGCTTCTTTAGCATATTAGCTCTTTGCTTAGTAGCATTTTGCTTTGCTAGATTTTATCGTTGAACGTTATCCTCCACTTACAGTTTCCACACGTATAATTCCCTACGAGAGTGCAGCTATAGGCAGCGTCTTTCTTCCTTACAGGTTGAGCCCGGCTAAAAGTTCAACCCCCACCCTACCATTTCCACCCCTTTTAACTCCCACCTTTCTGAGCTTTCAAGGGCCACAGAAGCCGCCTCTCTAGGATTCCGCGAAGGATTAAACCTCATAAATTCCAGGGCGCACTCTCTGGAATTATCGGTATGCCGTCTTAGACCCCAACCCCATCCCTTTTCTTAACCACCCACCCCTCCCATACCATCAAAATGTCCTTCATCGGAATACCGTCCTTTACCAGCAACTCGGCAAACGAGAATCGTAGTTCGCAACTTTATATCCCACTTTTTTCATTTTTTTTTTGTATTCTTCCTGGGAGCCTTGTGAGGCATTCAAGATTCATGTTTCTTGGATTATACTACATATCGTCTGCATGAATGTTCATAGCTTATGTGTATAGCGGCTCGTAACATTTCCTTCGACTTTCCGGATGATGAACGCGTGATACGTCCTAGAATGTAGGGAATAATCTAGGTATGAATGGGTATGAACGTAAAGCTGCAATTTTAAAGGGCACGTTTCCTCGGGGTAGTAACATGTAAGATTGTAAGCTATTTTCTGGTATATAGGGTTTTTTATCGGATCGTTTACCAAGAGGAGAATTTCGCGAAATGAATACATTTTTCAGTTCACAATTTCTTTTGGAATTGTTATTAGTTTCAGATTTCTTCAAATTTTTTGTTTATGAATTACTTCTGCTGTAAGATTAAATAGTTTATCAAAATAGGGTTGCTACAGGTCAAGAAATTTGGGAAAGTCTGGGAATTTAAGACTGGTCAAAGAAAGTTAGGAAATGTCGCTGAAAACCTGTAGAGGTCAATTAATTTTCTATAAACTGAAGTTGAAGTTTATAAAATTCTGTATGACCAGGGCTGCCACATGGTCACTTAAATGTGTGTGTGTGTCACACATTTTTGTGAAAACGATAACTTGAAGACGGTTGTAGATGAATTGATGAATTTTTTTTTTCACCGCTAGTTACTCAAAACTGACCAAACGATTTCTAAGAATACTAATGACATGCTTTTTTATAACTTTAAAATATTGTTAAAGTGGGTTTTTTATAGTAAAACTTTTTCATTCACATAATTCTAAGTTGATGCAGGAATATAAAAGATTCCTAGACTTAAGACGAAGCGGTTGACCTGTTATACGAATACATTTAACTGATGAGTAAGGAAGTTATAGTCACTTACGATATTTGAAAAAAAAAAATTTCACAGCAAAACTTTTTTCATTAATTTCATTCAAAGTTGATGTAAGAAATGAAAAAGAGTCCTCGATTCAAGACGAATCAGTTAACCTATATTATTAATACTATTATAATACTAATAATAATACTAATAATTTCAATTTCAGAATTGTGTCTTAAGGCATTTTTTGTTTCACATTTTTTTTCTGCCCAAGTTACGTTCACACGAAATGCGATATTCAGTTATAAATTTAAGAAACATAATAAAAGAGCACTAAGTAACGTTTATCTGGCCATAAATTTTCATAATCATAAGAAAAAACAAAAACAAATTTAGAAAAAACTTTTTTGTAATTATAAAAATTAAGGACCAGATAAACATTCCTTAGTGTTTTTTATTCAGCTTTCAAAATTTTCAGCTGCATATCACATTTCGTGTGGATGTAGATTGGGAGGAAAAAAAATGTGAAAAAATTGTTAGGGATATTCTCACATGGCCTCAAGTTGACAATTTCTTTTCGAGTTGTTATTAGTTTCAAATTTTTCAAATTTTATGTTTATAAGACACTCTTGCTGTAAAATGAAATAGTTTATGAATAAAAAAGAAAACTTGAATAAAAAAATATAAATAAACAAACAAATGGTAGAAAACAAATGCTCAAAGTAGTTACTACATCTTGAAATTGGTTGGGATTAAATTCAGATTTATCTGGGCTTAAGCAAAATTTGTCTAGATTTAATACCTTATTATTCGAATTTTGGAATTGTGTCCTAAGGCCATGTGAGGATAATCTCAACATTTTTGTTTTACATTTTTTTCCCCGCTCAACTTGCACTCACGTGAAATGCGATATCCAGTTAAAAATTTGGATAACTAAATAAAAAGAACTGAGAATCATTTGCCTGGACCTAAATTTTTTTATTTATAAAAAAATTTAGAAAAAACTTTTTTTGTCATCATAAAAATTTAGGACCAGATAAATGTTTCTTAGTCTTTTTCATTCAGTTTCCCAAATTTTTAACTAGATATCACATTTTGTGTGAAAGTAGGTGGGTAGGAAAAAAACGCGAAAAAAATGTTGAGGTTACCGTCACATGGCCTTGAGTTGAGAATTTTATTTCGAATTGTTATTAGTTTCAAATTTTCCAAATTTTGTGTCTATAAGTTACTTTTGCTGTTAATGAAAAAGCTTATGAATAGCAAGAAATATAATCAAGCAAAAATTATATAAACAAACAAATTGTAGTGAACAATAACTTGAAGTAGTTACATTCTCAAATTGGGTGGGATTTAATTCAAATTTTTCTGAATTTAAGCAAAATTTGTTTAAATTCAACACCTCATTATCTGAATTTCAGAATTGTGTCTTGAGGCCATGTGAAGATAACCTCAATATTTTTTGCTTCACATTTTTTTTCCACCCAACTTACGTTCACACGAAATGCGATATCCAGTTGAAATTTTGGTAAGCCTAATAAAAAGCATTAAAGAACGTTTATCTGGTCAAAAAATTTCATAATTATAAAAAACAAAAACAACAAAAATTATTAGAAAATTTTTTGTTGTCATAAAAATTTGAGACCATATAAACGTCCCTTGGTGTTTTTCATGTAGTTTATCCAATTATCAACTATATATCGCACTTCATGTGAACGCAGGTTGGGCGTAAAAAAATGTGGAAAAAATGTTAAGTTTACACTCACATGGCCTTAAGTCAACAAATTTCTTTCGAATTGTTGTTAGTTTCAAATTTTTTCAAACTACACTGTAAAATTTGGTGAGACTAAATTCAAATTTGTTTGGATTTAAGAAAATTTGTCTAAATTTAATACCTCATTATCAGAATTTCTGAATTAAGTCTTGAGGACATGTCAGGATAACCTCAATATTTCTTGTTTCACATTTTTTTCCGCCCAACTTACGGTCACGTAAAATGTGATATTCAGTTGAAAATTTCGAAAACTAAATAAAAAGAACTGAGAAACATTTATTTGATCCTAAGTTTTTATAGTTATAAAAAAAAATTTTTTTAAACTTTTTTTTGTAATTATAAAAATTTTGGACCAAATAAACGTTTCTTAGTGCTTTTTATTTAATTTTCCAAATTTTCAACTAGATATCGCATTTTGCGTGAACGTAGGTTGAGAGGAAAAAAATGTGAAAAATATGTTAAGGTTACCCTCAATTTGGAAAACATAATAAAAAACACTGAGGAAAGTTTGTCTGGTCCCAAATTTTAATAATTATAAAAGACAAAACAAACATAAACAGGAAGAACCTTTCTTTGTAATCATAAAAATTTAGGATCAGATAAACCTTCCTTAGTATTTTTATGTATTTTTTCAAAATTTCAACCATATAACACATTTCGTGTGAACGTATGTTGGGCGGAAAAAATGTGAAAAAAATGTTAAGGTTACCCTCACATAGGGGAATACTTTTGGAATTGTTGTTAGTTTCAAATTTTTTCAAATCTAATGTTTATAAATTAATTTCGCTATAAATTAAAATAGTTTATAAGAATTCATACACTGTGATACACAAATGTTCAATGTTTCTTCTACACATGAAAATTGATTTGGATCAAATTCAGATTTGTCTTCAAGCATTCTTTTTTACTTTGTAATTTTTGAACGGAATAAGGGAGTGATTTTGTATTTTCTTTAATTATTTGTGGAGTTTCTACTTAATCAAGCTCAACAATAAGTTATTATTGATAAGAGCGTCACGTTATTTATAAGCAAAGCTTTTGCAAATTTGTAAACTTTCTTTAATTGTTTCTACACTATTTCTTTTTTCATATTTAACTTTCAAAATAAAAACGTAGATAATTTTGAATATAACCTCAAAAATTCCATACTTTGCGAATTAGACAAATTTCCAAAATTGATACATTCAAATTTCAGACCAAACCTATTTTTAATTAAGTGACGCTAATTTAAAATCGTATCTTTCCAATATCAGCAGATCAATCGAAATTTTTTCAATATGCCTTACTA
This sequence comes from Melikaiella ostensackeni, assembly GCA_032362435.1. Taxonomy (NCBI): domain Eukaryota; kingdom Metazoa; phylum Arthropoda; class Insecta; order Hymenoptera; family Cynipidae; genus Melikaiella; species Melikaiella ostensackeni. The sequence continues at coordinate 6,364,420 of JAUMHM010000087.1, read as the reverse complement.
CGTAAGGCGTTACAACCGAGCGAAACTTTCAACTCTAATTAAATTCATAAAATCTAATTAATTAACAACTAATTGAAAAGTTTTTCTGCTCGTCTACCTCTATGGCAACCTTTCCTTCACTTATCATAAAAATGTTAACATTTTTGTTTTTCTTTCAATATAAAATCATTCACTAGCTTGTATAAGGATAATTAAAAAGGGCAATTTATGAGAGTGGGTTGATGCTCTCTGGGGTGCAAGATGTCAAAGTCCAATTTTTTGTTTATTTATTTTTTTCTTTCTTATAGTCGTGAACTAGATCTCGCGACCTGGAAATTTCCGAGTGAGGTGTCAGTGAATCACGTACTGCTCGTATAAAAAAATCAGTGAATATTTTTTTTCTAGAATAAGATTATTCTACAGAATGTTCGCGAGAATAGATGCGATCTGGTCATACCTTTGAAGATTCATGACAAATTTAAGTCTTCTCACTTGAAAACAATATGGATTATGTAGTCATATTTATTGCAAATTTTCACGTTTGGCAGCATCGAAACTTAAATGTTTAAAAAATTTAGAGGTTCTGATCTTAAAATGTAAATTAAAAAGGAATGTTGAATTGCCCTAATAATCTTTTTGTTTTCTGTATAAGCCATTTAATTTCGCTAAAAACTACTTTATGTCAGTAGAGATCACTCAAATTTATTAGGATTTAATTCAAATTTGATCGAGTCGATTTCGAATCTTATGTGGACAATTTATAGGCGAAAACCCACGAGAACCCCCCAAAGGGTTAATATTTTTTTGACACTACAAATTTTGATGTTAGATTACTCAAATATTTGATTACATTTTTTTGGAAGCTGAACTGCAAAATCTCAGAAATGCCATGAGGGACCCCGCAGGGGGCCCTACATCTTGCTCTCATGCCTCAGTTTACGAGAGTCAAGCGATTCTTTTGTTGTAATAAATTGTCTTCTTTGTCAAATAATAAGAGCATCTCGTCAAAATGTGCAGTTATTAAAAATGAAGATAATTCAAACAAATTTTGATGTGCGTGTAGAATATCTACCTCAAAAGGGCCTTCTGCGGGGGCCCACTTCATTTTTCTAAAAGGGATAACCAATATCTCCAAAATATCCAAAATCATTTAAGTTTCTACAACTTATTTGAAAAAAAAATTCTGCACTTTTTACTGGAATTATCTACAGATTCGTTGATGCACTTTTACAAATTTGTTAAAGGGTTAAAACAATTCAAATAGCTGGCATTCGACGCAGATTTGTAAACATTTTAAGACAATATAGTCTAAAAAAAAATTTCAAATTGTATTTAAAATGACACTTATTCAAATTTTTTTAAAATATCAATGTACCCAAACTTTCCTCGGGAAGTGTAGACTCCAGAGGTCTCGAGGTCAGAGGTAACCTAAGAAAACGAGGGTGAGGTTTGAGAGAGGGAGGCTAGCTTATTTGCCTTTCAGGGCGGGATGGTGGAGGGGGAAAGGTTCAAGTGGGTTAGTGTGGAAAGGGGTGGGGGAGAGAAGGTGAAACCTCGGAATTGAGTCGAGGCTTTTGGGTGGAGAACAGACTCCGCACCAGAACCTCCCCATCCACCTCACCCACCCACCTAATCGAGCTTGACTAATTAGAGGGCAGTTGGCTGGTAATGGAGTCAGCCAGCGGAATTGGGTAACGGTGGGCCTGATTTACAGCGAACGCGCGGAAATCGCAAATGCCGAATTACTCTTGGCTCTAGCATCCTGATTGTAGTACCGTGACTCCTCTCTTGTACCTCGTACGCCGCTCATTAGGAAACTCCTTTTGGAAATCCGTTGAAGTTTTAATTGCAGCGCTGATGTTTTTCCAGCGGCCAAACTTAGCAATTTAATGACCTTAAAATAGTACTTCAGACATTAATTCCTCCCAGACGAGGCGGAGATTTTTACATTTCAAAGGAATTTTATTGAATATAAAGTATAGAGCGAGAAGAAAGTTGACGTTTACAACCCATAAGTGTCAAAGCAATCTTCGCGCATGCACAAATCGCGAACTCTATATCTTCTTCCGTAGTGACCGAGTCGAAAAAATTTTCGCCCCGCTAAGGAAACAGCTGTTCCACGAAAATCAGCGCCATCGGGCGGGATACATGCCTAACTATTGATGCACTGTCGGTACTACAGATTAAAGCACATGCACGAAGATTGCTGTAACGTTGGCGGGTTGCAAGTGTCAACTTTCTTCTCGCTCTACAGACATAAAAATGATATTTTCATCCATATATACACTATTAATCTTGAGTCCGTTTTATGGTATCTAACAAGATATTCAGAATTGTAGAGAATTTTCATAAACATGAATAAAAGGGTGGTCCAAGAAAGGATTTATTTCTCGAAAAGACACCCTCATGAATTCCTCTCTGTTTCAAAACCACCGCTGATTTCGGCTCTTAGTCAATGTTATCATGTTAAGGACGAAGTTTTCTAAATAGTAGTATGCAACTTTTCCCGAAATTCAAGATCTCATAAGTATTTATTACTTCACTACTTATTATTCGCAACAGTTCCCGAAAGTGTTATGTTACCTAAACTTCTCGCTGCAAACTTGCCCGAAGCATTCTATTTAAAGAAGGAAAATATAGAAAAGAAAAGGGGGAAACTAAGGAATGTTGGAGATTTTTCTCGTGGTTGTCGATAGTATGATCTCGACAGGGGTCACACGACACTCACTCAACTACGAGGGAGTCTGAGAGGTCTCTCTGGCGAGCTTCAAAAGCACTGTCTCCGGTATACAATCAGCCCTCGGCGCTGGAGGGTTTGTGCTCTCTTCTGAGTTTCTCTGTTGAGATCATCGTCGTCCTCTTTCTCGTCAGCGACCTTCCCGATCGCGACACCAATCCTCGAGCTTCAATGCTTCCCAGACTCCTCGCGTTTAACCACCCTCTTTTTTCTTTTTCAACGCACCCCTCGTCGCCTGTTAACGACCCTTACCACTCTCGCTTTCAGGTACGTACGAGTTTACCTTCCTCACTTCCAACCCCTTCCCCTTCCCCTTTTTCACGACGCACATTTTCCTCGTTAAAACTCACCCTTCGTTTTTGCTTTTTATTTCACGATTTTCGAGCCTCGGGGTTGCCGTCTCGTTTCTGCGTTTATTAGGAAATTTCTTTTTCGCAGGCAACCACGAAGACTTTCAACCCTTTTAGGATTTAAAAAATATTTTTATTTGAATAAGAGAGACTTTATTCACTACTAGCAATTATGGTTCGTGCGAGGCGAAATGTATTTGGCGCGCGAGGATCTTTTAATTAGAAAAAAACTCTGAAATGAAATAGAACGATTTTACGAGAACCCCGCATTTGGCCCTACTTAAAAGATGGCAGCGGTGGGATTTGCTCAACAACTCTATCGTAATAATAGGTGTCTAATTCTCAATATAAATATTTCAGGATGGCCTCTTTAAAAAAAAATTTTTGGTTCCTTACCCGGGCAAAAAACATTTTTCCAGGTCTTTGAAATTGAAAACTTGAAACATAAACCTAAAATATTTGTCAACCTAAGGAAGGTCGTGCGTGGTTAGGTAGTAGAATTTTGGGAATTGGATTTGAAATATATTACAGAGAAATATGAATACGTTTTCTTTAAAAATTTCAGACCCTCAAGCAAGATTTATTTACGAGAAATTTAATTTTGAAAATTATGATTTTAGTATAGTGTCTTATGGAGTACAACAGGTACGAAATAGGCAATAAATACTTTTTCCTCCAACTTCATATATATTTAATAAAACCCGTCACTATAAAAAAATTTGAATAATCCTCCAACGAAACCGAGATTCCATTCAATTTTCAGCGACTTTCAATAAATCCGGGATCTTGAATTTCGTAACAGTGACGTCAAATAGGGAAAGGCTAGAGGTGAAAATTTTTCATTCGTGCCAAAGTTCGTAGTCCTGAAAGTTTAATTTCAGGCTAGAGGTTCGAATCGACCCCTGTTGAATAGAAAATCTCCTGGATTCATCTTACTTCCTCGACACCGTCTGTCTCCTTTTCCACCTATTCAACCTTCTCTACCCCCTTTTCCTTTCTCTCTATCTTTTCTCATTCCACCTGTTTTCCACTCTTTTTCCGCCAAGAAAACCGTTCGTTTTCCAACTTGGTGGTAGCGATTATACTTCCTTAACCAAACGAACTTTGCGCTTCCTAACAGGAAGAGAGAAAACTCAATGAACTGTTCCAATTGTAGCCCCAAGTAGAAGACAATCAAATTAGTTTCCGATCTCATTTCGACGTTAAATCATTTTTAAAATCGAGAATTAATTAATTCTGATTTATGCTTTTTATGATGAAGGCAGAACTCTCTTCATTTCAGACTGAATTTCAAACCTTAATTTATTCCACCAACTCTACCTTTCCTTTTTCGTGCAGGATTTTACTTACAGTTATGCTCTCTTTTTTTCTTTTTTTTCACAATCATTTATCCAATGCGCTAATGTTGTTCTGTCTTGCGCACATAGCTCGAATTTGAGTTTTTCTGTTTTTTCTTTATATTCGCTCTTTGCTTCCTCTGTCCACATTCCTCTCTCCATTATTTCCACCTCTCTTACAATACTCAAATTTTCAAACAGCAATCAGATTTAATTCATTGCTTTTGTGAATTGTTTTTATTTATTTTTATTTTTTAAATTTTATTTTATTTATTTTTTTTATATATATATATATTTTCTTTATTAGTTTTTTATTTTTCGAATTTTTTTAATTCGTCTTAATTTTGTTGAATTTGCCATGAATTATATTCATTTCTTTTGAGTTCGTATGAATTTCCTAAAATTTTTTGGAATTTCCTTTAATTCTTGTAAAGTTACTCCAATTTTACTGAAATCAATGGAAAATTTTTATTTTTTTATTTTTTTAATCAATTTGGATTTCACCCTGAATTCTTATTAATTCATCCACAATCCTTTTGAATTATTTGGACCTATCTTGAGTTTTTGTAAATTCACACCACATTTTGTTAGTACAAAGAATTTTAAAAATAGTTTCGAATTGTTTTCAGTTCACTTGAATTTTTAAAAAATTCACCTTCAAATTTTATGAATTTATTCGAATTTTTCTCATCTTCCCAAAATTGCTCTAAATTTACTAATTCTGTTTACTCGAATTCATCTGAATTGAACGAAATTTCTTTTAATTATAAAAGTTTTGTTCCATTCACTCCTATTATTTCAAATTCGCCCTCAATTTTTTCAATATATCTTGAATTTTTATGAATTTCATCAGATTCGTTCTAATTTTACTGAAATCAATGGAATATTTTAGATTTTTTTAATACATTCAGAATTCATATAGAATTCTTATTATTTTTTTCTGAACTCTTTAAACCTCTTTTTAATTTCCTTGAATTTTTGTAAATTCACTCCGAATGTAATGATTTTATTTAATTTTCTTGGTAGTTTTTAATTTTCTTCAGTTCACTTGAATTTTTTGAAAATTCACCCAGAATTTTTATGAATTTCTTTGAATTCTTCTTATTTTCCTTATATTCCGCTAAATTCTCTAATTCTATTTACGCCCATTCATCAGAGTTCATTACATATTTTTTTAATATAAAAAAATTTGTTTCATTCACTCGAATTATTCTAAATTCTCTCAGAATTCTTTTTAATTAATCTTGAATTCTCCTGAATTGATTCTGATTTTACTGAAATCAATGCAACATTTGGGATTTTTTCAATTCATTTGGAATTGGCCAGGATTTTTATTCATTTCTTAAACTTTATAAGGATTTTGAATGATTTCACAGGATTTGAGAGGTTTTGGGGTATTTTTAATTATTTCAAGGAACTGCAGAGAATATCAAAGATTTTAAAGTATTTTTATGGGATTTCAAGGGATTCTTAAGGGATTTTAGCAGATATTAAATTTTGTTAACATTTTATAATATTTCTATACATTTCAAAGTATTTCACAAAAATTTAGGGATTTCCTACGATTTCGATGATTTGAAGAGATTTTCAAATATTTCAGAGGATTTTAGGATATTTTAGAAGATTCAAAGGGATTTCATCAAATTTTCGAGGATTTCAATAGTTTTCAGGGATTTGAACGATCATTGTCAGATGTTATGTGCCTTCAAGAGTTTTTAAGGCATTTCATAAAATTTCATTAAATTTTGATAATTTTAAGGGATTTTAAAGGAACTTAGAGAAGTAATTTAATGAATTTTCCTAGATATCAAACGATTTCATAAGACTTCAAATATTTTAAAGGTTTTCCACGAATATCGTTGGACTTCATGTAGTTTCGAGAGTTTTCAAGATATTTCATAAAATTTCATAGGATTTTAATAATTTTAAGGGATTTTAGGGGCACTTAAACAAGTAATTCAATAAATTTTCCTGAATATCGAAGGATTTCATAAAACTTCAAATATTTTAAAGGATTTCCACGAATATCGTCAGATTTTATGTAGTTTCAAGGGTTTTTAAGGTATTTTATGAAATTACATAGGATTTAAATAGTTTTAAGGGATTTTGAAGGCACTTGATAAGGTAATTTAATGAATTTCCCAAGACATTGAAGAATTTCATAAGACTTCAAAAATCTTTAAAGATTTTAACGAATATCATCAGATTTCATGTAGTTTCAACGGTTTTTAAGGTATTTTATGAAATTACATAGGATTTAAATAGTTTTAAGGGATTTTGAAGGCACTTGATAAGATAATTTAATGAATTTCCCAAGATATTGAAGAATTTCATAAGACTTTAAATATCTTTAAAGATTTTAACGAATATCGTCAGATTTCATGTAGTTTCAAGAGTTTTTAAGGTTTTTTATAAAATTTCATAGGATTTTAATAATTTTAAGGGATTTTAAAGGCTCTTAAAAAGTAATTTAATGTATTTCCCTGGATATCACAGGATTTCATTAGACTTCAAATATTTGAAAGGATTTCCACGAATATTATCAGATTTCATGTAGTTTCGAAAGTTTTTAAGGTATTTTATAAAATTTTATCAGATTTTAATAATTTCAAGGGATTTTAAAGGCACTTAGAAAGTAATTTAATGTATTTCTCTGGATATCGCAGGATTTTATTAGACTTCAAATATTTTAAAGGATTTCCACGAATATCATCAGATTTCATGTAGTTTCAAGTGTTTTTGAGGTATTTCATACAATTTCATAGGATTTTAATAATTTTGAGGGATTTTGGAGGCACTTAAAAAAGTAATTCAATGAATTTCCCTGTACATCAAAGGATTTCATTAGGTTTCAAATATTATAAAGGATTTCCACGAATATCGTCAGATTTCATGTAGTTTCAAGGGTTTTTAAGGTATTTTATAAAATTTCAAAGGACTCAAATAGTCTTAAGGGATTTTGAAGGCACTCAATAAGGTAACTTAATTAATTTCCCAGGATATCGGAGAGTTTCATAAGACTTCAAATATTTTAAAGGATTTCATGAGACTTCAAATATTTCGAAGGATTTCAATGAATATCGTCAGATTTCATGTAGTTTCAAGAGTTTTTGAGGTATTTTATAAAATTTCAATAATTTTAAGCGATTTCGAAGGCACTCAATAAAGTAATTTAATGAATTTTCCAGGATATGAAAGGATTTCATAGGACTTTAAATACTTTGATTCATTACAATGAAATTATTCACAAGAATTGACGAATTTCAAAGGATGTCAGAGATTTGGAGAAATTTTCAAATATTTCAAAATATTTCCAAAGATTTTAAGAAATTTTAAATATATTAGGATATTTTAGAAGATTTCAAAGAGTTTCAATAAACTTAAAGGTATTTCCAAGGATTTTTAATATTTCAGGGTATTTCAAAAAATTCCAAGAAATTTTCGAGAGATTATATTGATTTTTAGGTATTGAAAAAATGTCATACAGTTTTAAAGAATTTCGGAAAATTGGAAGGATTTTATAGGACATGAGTATAAGTTTTGGGTTATACTATTATAGAAGATTCCAAGGACTTCTCAATATAATTCAAGGGATTTGAAAAGATTTCATAGTTTTTTATGTATTTAAAAAAATTCCAAAGTATTTTGAAGAAGTTGTAAAAAATGTTAATAAATTTCTAAGGACTTTATTAATTTTTAGATATTAAACAAATTTAATATAGTTTTAAGGAATTTCCTAACAAGATTTTTCCCATGCCAAAGTTTCTTCGTTAAATTTCACAACCAAGCAAAAGGTGTCGCAAAAACATTCATCAACTTAACTCAAGAAGTTCAGTTATTTTCAAATGGTAAATCATATGAAAATCCTAAAATACAATATTTAAAACTGAAATATTTCACGTTAAGAGTATTTTTCTCTAAATTATTATATTTTATGAAACCATTATAGTTATAAAATATGTAATTTTCAATTTCTAACCATTTAAGCGCAACTCATCGCGCTTTATTAACAAAATTTTATGATTTTGCAATTTTTTTTCAAAAATTGACTCATTTGAGAAATTGCCTCGGGGATTTGTTCGTTTTTGGTCTGAAAATGTTCGTAAGATGTCAGGAAATTTTAATAAATGAGAACATCCCATGTAGAAAGACCTTTCAATTAAAGTTGATTCAGCCGCACCGTGAGAGAATATGAAAATGTATACAACGGCTGTTAAAGCAGGGATGAAATTCGTGAAATAAAGTAATTTTTTTGTCAATAACGAAAATATGAACTCGATGCGAGAAAAAATTACTCAGTTTCGCGAATTTTATCCTAATGAAAAGGTACTTCGTAGACTCAGATAAGAAAGATAAAAAGCAGTCAGGAAATTTCAGCTTTCGGTGAGGGAAATATCAGGGAAAAGTCAGGGAATTTCGACATCCGTTTTCTCTCACCAAACTGTTATTTTATTATTATTTTCCTATTGTTGTAATTCGACCTACCCATTAAATGAAATAATGACTCTAAAAAATGTGGAATATTTTTCAGGCTCTAATTAAATTCTTTCTTGCCCTTCCTGAATATTTTTCACTAGTGTTTTAAAAGTTCCGACAAAATCTCGTTAGCAGAAAGCACGCGTAATTATTATTCATTAAACTCCCTGTTTCGTCGCATTCTTTAGCAAAATAAACCATCATGAGTTTCCTTGAGTAGCGTCGGTAATGGGACATTCCTAAACAGGGAGGATGGTGGAACTATGAAGCTGTGTATTTTAATTAAGAAGGGTGTTTTTCCGAGAAAGCACTCGTCAAGTAGAGCCAAATAGGATGTTTTTACCAAATCATCAAACTGGAGCCCCATTCTTTCCCCAGAAGAAGAGATAAGAGTGACACTCTGGGATAGTTACAGCCTTCTTCACTGCCTCGGGTGTAACCGTATTTTACCCGAGACGACGAAAGGCTATAAAATTTCGTATGATGTTGGGAGTTGCCTCGAGCATTTTTGTATACTTCTATTTTCAAAAAAATGGTAACCTCTTTTCTACTCTCCTCACTCACTCCCCACACTTTTTTTGCATTTAGTTTCTGAGGTAATATTAAGGTGCTTGAAATGACTCGGTTGTTGATTTCGTCCACATTACGTCTACACGGATGAATGGTTTGATGTGCGAGGTATGGCTATTAAATAACTGCACTAATGCTCTACTAATATTTATTTACCAAATTTTCATTTTCCAAGTTTCACAGGAAACTTCACATTGACGCGCTGTTCTACTTTCACACTCAACATAATTTCTACGGAGCTCAGGTAGACGGACAACATTTCAATTTTTCTTCTTACGCATTCACGAAGAGTTGTCAAAACCTCCTCATAGTACACCTGGTTAACAGTTTGACCTTCAGAAAGTCATTTCACTATAAACGATTCCTCATTAACTATCATCATTGCTTTGCATTTCGACCTGCTCATCCGTGCTTTCTTCTGCCTCGGTGAACTGGGACTCTTCCAATGAATGGATTGGTGCTTACTTTTAGGGTCGTATCGAAAAATCCATGATTCGTCACAAGTTGATACATTTTCCAAAAACTTTGGATCATTTCCGATGTTCTCCATAATGTCAACACAAACATTGTTTCAAGTTTCCTTTTGCTCAGGAGTGAGCAATTTCAGTGTGATTTTAGCACAAACTTTTTCATCTGTGAATTTTCATTTAAGATTTGTCCATCAGTTTTTTTATCGATGTTCACTTAGTCAGCAATTGCCCGCGAATCCACTCCTTAAATTCTGTTAACCAATCGAAAACTCGGAAACGAAATAGACACTCATCAACTAAACTTCATTTAACAAATTATACGCTTCTGTAGCAGATTATCCAAGTTTCACGAGAAACTTCACGTTGACGCGCTGTTCTACTTTCACACTCATCATACTGCCGGCGGGATTCAGGTAGACGGTCAACTTCGAACAAAATTTAGTGCACTGAGGGCCGTGCAGCCTTGAAATTGGGTGGGAAGAGAGGGGGGAAAGAACACAGATCAATATCAAACCCTGCTTGTTGTGCAACTTTTCGAAAAAATAACTAATTGAATATTAAATCATAACTAACTCTAAAATATAAAATAAAATAACTAACTTATTCAATAAAGTTTTAAATTTGAAGATTGTCCTCATGCAAATGTTTTTGGAATAAAAAGAAATGAGAAATTATTCAATTCAAGTCTTAAAAAGTATGAAGATTTTGCTTATAACCATGTCATGACTTTTTGCAGGAGACTTTTTACAAAAATTTTTACCAAAAGAGTTGAAGTTTCAAACCAAAAAGATGAAATTTGACGAAAGAGATGAAGTTTTGAACCAAAAAAAAAAAAATTTAACAAAAAAGTTGAATTTTCATTAAAGAAAGACGAATTTCCAACAAAACGGTTGAACTTTCAAGTAGAAAACGAATTTTCAACCAGAAAGTAAGACAATATACAAAATTGTTTAATTTTCAACAAAATAATAAGAAGTTTAAACAACAGTTTAAACGAAAAAGACGAACTTCATCTCAAATGATGAACTTTTAACCAAAAAAATGAATTGTTATCTGTTGAAAATTCAAGAAAAAAACGGCGATCTGTTTTCGGAAAAATCCACTTCTTTAGAAACTTTTAATTATAAAATTTTCATCTGAAATTATGTGAATATAACATTTTTTTACCAAAAAAGAGGAATTTTTCACTGTTGAATTTTCAACTGCTGAAAATATAAGAAAATTCAAAATTCAATTGTGAGTTTTCTTCGATTTTCAACAATTCAAAATTCAAGTGCTTAAAATTAAATTTTCAATTTCCTTTCATTTTAAAAAATTAAATTCTCAACAGTTGGAAACTAAAGAAAAGCAAATTTAAAATTAAAAACAAGTATTAAAGTGTTATATTAATAAAATTTTAGATGAGAATTTAATAAATATACATTACAATGAGTTTTTGAAATTTGAAATTAAAATAATTGAAATTAATTACAATAAATTCAATTAGTTAAATTAAATTGAATTGAATAAATTTAAATTAAATTTTTCGAAAATGGATCACTGTTTCTTCTCTTGAATTTTCGACACTTAGCAATTAATTTTTTTTTTTGAAGGTTCATAATTTTAATAGAATTTTGTCTTTTTGGTTTGAAAATTCATCTCTTGGTTTGTTTGGGAATTTAATTATTTTGTTGGAAATTCAACAATTCTTTTAAAAAGTCATCCTTTTTGTTGAAAATTTATCTTTTGGGTTGAAAGTTCAACCGTTCTGTTAAAAATTCGTCTTTTTGAGTTGAAATTCAACAGCTTTATATAAAATTTGTCTTTTTGGCTTTGAGCTTCAACAATTTGGCTGAAATTGTTTTTCTTTCTTGACTGAAAAATTTTTTTTGGTTGAAAATTCAACGATTTTGTTAAATTTCATCCTTTTGGTTTGAAACTTCATCCCGTTTGATAGGAATTTCTATTAATGATCTTTTTTGATTGAAAATCAAACTGTTTGGTTAAAAAATAGTTCGATTTGGTTGGGGACTGAACCATTTCGTTAAAAATTCGTCTCTTAGGGTTGAATTCAACTTTTTTATTTGAAATTAAATATTTTTTGGTTAGAAATCCAACTACATGGTAGAAAGTTGAACTAATTTGTTTAAAATTCATTTTTTTGTTGTTGAAAATGTATCTTTTCTAGTTGAAATTGAACTATTTGTTCGCAAATTTATTCATTTTGTTGAAAATTCGTCACTTCTGGTAGAAAATAATTGTTTCTGGTTGAAAATTCAATTACTTGATTAAAGTCTGCACTCCTTTGTTAACAATCAATTCTTTTTTGAAGATTCATCCTTTTAGTTGAAAATTCATCTCTCTGGATAAATATTTATCTTTTATAGTATAAAACTCAACTATTTGGTTGAAAATTCATGTATTTTGTGCAAAATTCGTCTTTTTTTGATAGGAAAATGTTATATTCACATAATTTTAAACGAGAATTTGATGAATATCAATTTTTCAAAAATTCGATTTTTTTCGAAAATGAGCTGCTGTTTTTTGCTTGAATTTTCAACAGCTAACAATTCATTTTTTTGGTAAACGGTTCATAGTTACAGTTGAATTTTTTTCTTTTTGGTTTAAAAATGCATCTCTCTTGGTTAAAACTGTTATTCTATTTGTTTGAGAATTTAATTATTTTGTTGAAAATTGAACAGCGTTGTGAATTGTCATACTCCCTGGTTGGAAATAAGTCTTTTCAATTGAAATTTCAACCGTTTTGTTGAAAATTTCTCTTTCTTCGATGAAAATTGTACCTACTCTTTTGTGAAACTTCTTCTTCTTGGCTTAAAACTTCATCAACTTTGGTGAAAATTTCTTCTAATGATCTTTTTTGGTTCAAAATTTATCCTTTGTGGTTGAAAACTTAACAATTTGGTGGAAAATTCATGTATTTTGTAGAAAATCCGAATTTTCCGGTAGAAAATTCAACTTCTTGGTTGGAAATCCATCTTTCTGGTAGGAAATTCCAACTACTTGGCCAAAAGTTGAACTCCTTTGTTAAAAAATAATTTTCGTTTGTTTAAAGATTCATCATTTTATTTAAAAATTCATCTCCTTGGAAGACAATTCATCTTTTTTTGTTGATAATTCAACTATTTTGTTGGAAATTCGTTTTTTCTAGTGGAAAAATGTTATATTTACATAATTTCGCGGAATTTAATAAATAAACATTTCAATCCATAAAATTTTTTTTCAGAAAGTCGATTTTTTCGGAAGCGGGTCGCTATTGACAAATAATGTTTTTGGAAGTAGTCATTCAATGGACTCTCATAGTAGGAAATTTACCAGATTTGAGAAAGAAATCCCAACTCTGATCATCTTTCTTGTTAGATTGTAAAACACCATAATATTCAATTTAACATTTTTACAATTAAAGGAATTTAATAACAAAATGAGAACGGCAATTTTCTACTTGTAGCTGATACTAAAACGAAAAAATTTTATTATTCGAAAAGAAAATTACAATTTATTATAATCAGTGGCAAGGTAAAAAGTTTCTCTCGGAAAAACTTCAAAGTCGTAAACACTAAAAGCATAATTTGTTTTCTTCCTTGCAAAGCACCCTTATTTCCTGCCACGAGTACTTAACATTAAAAAACTTATCTAAGAGGGTAGTTTCACGCTTGCAGTACTTAAAAAAAAAAGTTCAAGAAGTCGTAATCATTAAAGTTCTCTTCATTTTTCAGTGCGACCGCTGAGCGTGACGATCCTAAGCAGTGAGCACGCACCTCTCAGCGCTGACCGGAAGTACGATATAACCTGTATGACAGTAGGCTCCAGACCTCCGGCTAAACTCTCCTGGTACATGGATGGCAAAAGGCTCGAGAATTACACAGAAAAGGTAAGAGGTTTTCCTACAACACAAAAAAAGAGAAATAAAAATTTAAAAAGAGAGAGGAAAAAAGAGCGATGAGATTAAAAGAGCGACGAGATTAAAGGTGCGATGAGTTTGAATGTGCGATGGGATTAAAAGCGCAAGTTAAGAGAAAAAGGGTCGAGAGAAGAAGCTGAAACGAGGTTTGGATTGAAGTCAAAGGAAAGAAACTTCAGTAAATTGAATTCGTATTAAGAAATGAGCTCACAAGTACCTAGCACGATCATCTTTTTAACATATTTTGAAATGAAATGCATGTATTCAAAAAGAATTGCATTCCGGTCTCTGTTTACATAAAACTCACGTAAATAAATTTTCAAGAGATCGACAGCAGTAGCTGGGTGGTAGTTCTCGGCTTGTCGAGGTCTGAAATGTTAAGCACGGACTGGCGCGGTTGATGCTCGGATGGGGTGACCTTATGGCATATTTTCGCTTATTTGTATTTTCACTACATTTAACTGCTGACAAGCGAGGCGTCTGACGCAGAGGGTGGATGTGGGCACTCGATGTTATCGAATGTCAGCGTCCAAACTTATCTGTCGGTAACCAGATGTGCCCGGGAGCTTTACTTTTCTGCAGTTTTCCACTCCCCCGACCAAATGTTCCGGCAAAAGCATTTCATGCGTAGGTTTCGTATTTCTAATTATTTTTCAAGAAGATGCTGATTAAAACCAGTTTTGGCTGTGAAAAATTACTTTTTACAATATTGTACACATTATAACACTATTTATTTTACTTATTCATTAATATGTAATATTTCATATTACATACGTCCGATCAATATAGAGTCAAGGAGTTTACCATTCTTGAAATCTGGTGTACCCCTTTCATGAAATCTCGTGAATTCGCTGGAAAATTCTTTAATCCTTTGAAATTCCGTGAATTCTTTTGAAAATTTTGTGAATTCCTTAAAATTTATTTAATGATGTGAAAATTCCTTTAAATCCTCTGAATTCCATGTATATCGCACATAATCTATTAATATTCATTCAAAGCGTTTGAGTTCTCTGAAAATCCTCTGAAATCCTGTGAAAACTGTGGAATTCCCTCTCAGTTGTTTCAAATCGGTGGAAATCTCTCGAAACTCTAAAAATAGGTTAAAATCCTTGAGATTCCGTAAAATATTTCGAATTAATACGAGATCCCTGGAAATCTTTGAAATCCCTTCAAAATTCATTAAAATCTTTGAAATCCTTGGAAATCTTTCTGAATCTGTTGAAAACCCTTCAAAAATATTTAAGAATCCTTCAAAATTTATTGAAATCCTGTGACTTCTTCTGAAATATTTTGGAATCTCTTCAAATCTCCTGGAATCCCTTACAATTCTTCGAGATTCCGTGAAATCTTTTGAAATCCTCAAAATCGCTTTAAATCTTCAAAATCCCATAAAAATCCTTAATTTCCCTAAAAAATCTATAAAATTCATTCAAAATCCTGGAAATTTCGTGAAACATTTCGAATTAAAACGAGGTCCCCGCAAATCTCTAAAGTTCCATTAATAATCAATGAAACCTCTAAACTCGTTGTCAATTACTCCGAATCTCTTGAAATCCCTTGAAATATTTAAAAATCTTTTGCAATCCCTTGAAATCCCGTGACTTCTCTTGAAATTTCTCGAATTCTCTTAACATTCCTTAAAATCCCTTAAAATTCTTCGAGTTTACGTGAAATCTCTTGAAATCCTTTAAATCACTTGAAAAATTTAAAATCCCATAAAAATCCCTTATAATCCTTAAAAATCTCCCAAAATTTTTTATAATGCTCGGAAATCCTTTGAAATTTTGTTAAACCTTTTGACTTCTTACGAAATCCTCTAGAGTCCGTGCATATGCTTTGGAATCTTTGAAATCTCTTGAAATCCTTCAGAATCCCATGATATCATCGAAACCATATTAAATCTCTCAAAATTCGTTAAAATACTGTGCAATCTTTTGATATCTCATGTAATTCATTCAAATCCCTCCAAATCTTGAAAATCCAATCAAAATCCCCTGTTATCCTTCAAATTTATTTATCATGTTATCCCTAAAAATCCTTAAAAATCCGTCGAAATCCTTTGGTATCTCTTAGAATCCTTTAAAATCCTTCGAAATTCCGTGATTTTATTCGAATTATATTAAAAGCTCCTAAGATCCCTTGAAACTCCTTAAATTCCTTTGTCATCCGCAGAAATCGTTCTCAATTCCTTGAAATCCCTGAAAATCCTTCGAAATTCTTTGGAATCTTTGAAATGCTTTTAAATTCTTTGAAAACCTGTGAGCTCTTTTCGAACATTCCCTAATCTCTTAAAATTCCTTTGAATCCCCCAAAATCTTTCGTGATCCGTGGAAGTCGTTCCTACATCCTTAAAATCTCAACAAATCCGTCGAAATCTTTCGAAATCTGATTTCTTTTAAAATATTTCGAAAACTCTTAAAATACCTTGCAATCCCTCAAAGTTCTTTGTAATCCGCGGAAATCGTTCTTAAATACTTGAAATTCCTAAAAATCCATTGAAGTCCTTCGTTACCTCTTGAAATCCTTGAAAATCCTTTGAAATCCCGTGATTTCTTTCGAAATATTTTGAAATCTTTAAAAATCCCTTGAAACCCCTTTGAACTCTGTTTAATCCACGGAAACCATTATCAGATTAAAAGAAGGTGTTTCGAGTTTCAATCGTGTGCAAAACTACGAATCTTGCCAACGTTTCGTGAACATTGCAGTTCACTTCTTCAGGGCTAACCTGA
>JAUMHM010000087.1:6323474-6342990 GCA_032362435.1 Melikaiella ostensackeni | reverse complement strand
AGTAGTGTTGCATACGATTGAAACCCGAAACACCCCCTGTCATCATAATGAATCATCGTGAAAGCGTTAAATCCATTCTTAAATTCTTAAAATCTCTAAAAATCCGTCAGAATCCTTCGGTATCTCTTGTATCCTTTAAAATCCTTTGGAATCCCCTGATTTCTTTCAAAGTATTTCGAAATATACTTAGATCCCTTAGAACCCCTGAAAATCCTTTGTAATCCGCGGGAATCGTTTTTGTATCCTTGATGTCCCTAAAAATCCATCGAAATCCTTCGGTATCTCCTGAAAACCTTCAAAATCCTTCGAGTCCCGTAATTTCTTTTAAAATATTCTCAAAATCTCTTAAAATCCCTTGAAATCCGTTCAAATCCATTGTCATCCGTGGCAATCGTTCTTAAATCTTTAAAATCCTTAAAAATCCTTCGAAATTCTTCGGTATTTCTTCAAACCCCGTGAAATATCTTGAAATTTGCTAAAAATTCTTGAAGTACTGGGTAGTTTCTTCAAATTCAAAAAATCTTTTAAAATCACTTGAAATCTGTGGAATCTCACGTAATCCTTTGGAATTATTTGAAATACTAAGCTAAAATTTCAAAAATCATCTTTTCGTAATCAATGGACGTTCCCTTATTACTCGTAAACGAATCGAATTACTGGATTTTGAAAAACGGATTTCTGTTGATTTGATGGGAAAATCTTTGAGAAAAAGGGATGAAAGGGATGAGTGGATCGAAATGCTAAGGTGTCTCTTTAAATACTCTAAGATCCCCCAAAATCCCATGATTTCCCCTGAAATATTTCGAAAACTCTTGAAATACCTTGCAATCCTCTAAAATCCTTTGTAATCCGCGGAGATCGTTCTCAAATCCTGAAATTTCCTAATAATCCGTCAAAATCCTTCGGCATGTCTTGGAATCCCTTAAGAACCTTTGAAAACCCGTGATTTTCTCCAAATATTTTGAAATCTTTTAAAATCCCTTAAAACTCCTTTCAACTCTTTGTAATCCACGGAAACCGTTCTTAAATCCTCAAAATCTCTAAAAATTTGTCAAGACCCTTCGGTATCTCTTGTAATCCTTCAAAATTCTACGGAATACCGTGATTTCTTTTGAAAAATTTCGAAATATACTAAAATCCTTAAAACCCTTGGTATTTCGCGGAAATCGTTTTTAAATCGTCAAAATCTCTAAAAATCTGTCGAGATCCTTCGGTATCTCTTGTAATCCTTCAAAATTCTTTGAAATCCCGCAATTTCCTTTAAAGTAATTTGAAATCTCTTAAAGTCCCCTGGAACCCCTTAAAATCCCTTTTAATGCACGGAACCCGTTCTTAAATTCTTGAAATGTCTAAAAATCCGTCGAAATCTTTTGGTATCTCTTGCAATCCTTTAGGATCCTTTAAAATCCCGTAATTTATTTTGAAATATTTCGAAATGCATTAAAATCCCTTAGAACGCCTTGAAATCCTTTGTAATCTGCGGAAATAATTCTTAAATCCTTACAATTTCTGAAAATCCGTCGAAATCCTTCGGTACCCCTTGTAATCTTTTAAAATCCTTTCGAATCCCGTGATTTCTCTTGAAATATTTTGGAATTTCCTGAAGTCTCTTGGAACCTCTTAAAATCCTTTGTGTTCCGCGGAAATCGTTCTTATATCCTTAAAATCCCTGAAAATCCGTCGAAATACTTCGGTGTCTCTTGAAATCCTTAAAAATCCTTTGAAATCCTTTGAAATCCCTTTATTTTTTTCAAATATTCATTATCTGCAGGAGTCTCTTGAAATCCTTTGTAATCCGCGGAAGTCGTTCTTAAATCCTAAAAATCCCTTGAAATCCGTCAAAACCTCAATTAATCCTTCAAAATTATTCAAAATTCTCTTATACTTTCTTAATTCCTTAAAATCTTTAAAAATTCTTTAAGATTGTTGAAAAAATCTCCTAAATCTTCTGAAATCCCTTGTAATTCTTTGAAATCTCCTTTACGGTGAAAATAGTTGATATATTGTTGATATATTAAGTAATGATATTAAATTTTACATAAAAAGGGGGGAAGGGCTAGTCACAAAAATCTCAAAAATCTTTACAATTTGGGGGAGGGGATCAAAAAGTTCAAAAATCATCCTTGCGCAATCAATGGACGTTTCCTAATTGCTCGTAAACAAATCGAATTAGAGAATTGTGAGAAACGGATTTCTGTGGATTTGTTGGGAAAATCTTTCGAAAAAAGGGATGACAGAAAAAGAAATAAGAAACGAAAATAAATCAGGTGGGAGTTTCGAGAGAGGGGCAGATATAGTGATCACGAAACCATTGCTTTCATCCTGTAATTGCGCTTTAGCGTGTTTGAACGAAGCGCTAATGGCAACGATGTAAATACCGATATCGACGCTAATGTTAGCGATTTCGACCCAAGATCGAAAGAGAAATCCAAGTTTAGTTGTACAGTTTTTGGTCTCTCATCTACAATACTCCCAAGATCAACATCAAGCATCCTTAATTCGACGATCGTTTCCTTTTCTTTTCTTTCCTTTCTTTCCTTCGCGAGTGATAAACACCATCATGAGAGATAAAAGGGTCTTGAAACTTTCCCAATTTTGATTGGAAGTTAGGATGTTAAGGCAAGAGATTGCAGGAAAACTTTCATCAGTCTTTCGATTGCCGGAGTGATATATTTCTTGATTAGTTTAACTTTCTTATCGAGAATTATTGGAGGCAAGGTTTCTACTAACCGGTAAAACCGGGAAATAGCCGGGAATTAAAATAAAACCGGGAAAACCGAGAATTAACGGGGAATGAAAATTCAAACCGGGAATCACATTTAAAGTTTCTGAAAATGTGATATTTTTTATTAATCGTGATAACAAGGCCAATTAATTAAAAAATTGTAATAAATGTGATAAAAAGTATTAAAAGTATTAAAGTATATAAAAAGTATTCAGACGTTATAACATCCCAAAAATTTTATAACAATCAAGAATAGTGTTTGACCTCTGAACAAATGGTATTCTCTAAGATATGTAATTACTTATTACACTGGAACCTCCGTTTAACGGCGGTCTCGGGTGTGGCCTGCTATGACCGTGAGGTTCTTCCAAGAATTTCTACGATGCAAAGAGTCAGGGCCGTGTGAACCATTTCCAATATGAATACATAATATTAATTAACTGTATTTTGTAGAAATGAAGATTTTTTTATTTCAAAGAATCTCAAAGATTTAAAAATATTTCAAAGTATCAAAGATTTTAAGGAATTTTAAATACCTTAGGTACATCAATATATGACAAGGAATTCTCAATTCAAATGTGTCAAGAAATTTCGAAAGATTTCAAGGATTTTTAGGTATTTAAAAAAATTTAATACAGTTTCAAAGAATTGCCGAACACTTGGAAGGATTTTATAGGATTTTTAAGGTTTTACGATATTCTGAAAGATTCCAAGGGATTTTCAAGGGATGTTAACTATTGCCGAGGATTTGAATTACTTTAAGGGATTTTGAAAGCTCTTAATGTAATATTTCCAAATATCTACTTTAAAATTGTCTAAATATTTTAGGATATTTTAAAAGATTCCAAAAAATTTTCAATAGATTTCAAGATATTTTGAAGATTTCATGGTATTTTGAAAGATTTCAAGGAATTTTCAAGAAATTGATAAAATTTCAGAGTATTTTCAAGGATTTTAAGGTTTTTTAGGTATTTAAGATAATTTTTCACACTTTTAAAGAAAGTGTTAGAGTTTTTGGAAGTTTTTATGGATTTTATAGGACCTATGAGCTTTTGGAATATTCTCAACAATTCCAAGGGATTTAAATGTCATTTAAACAGATTTTATAAGATTTCCGAGGAAATAGCCGGGAAATAAAATGAAACTGGGAAAACCGGAAATTAACCAGGAATACAAATTCAAACCGGAAATCACATTTAACATTTTCGAAAATGTGATATTTTTCATTAATCGTAATGACAAGACCAATGAATTAAAAAATTGTAATAAATGTGATGAAAAATGTATTCAGATATTTTAATATTCCAAAAATTGTATAACAATTAAGAGCAAAGTTTAAGCTCTGAACAAATGGTATTCTCTAAGAGATGTAATTACTAATTACACTGGGACCTCCGTTTAACGGCGCTCTTGGGTATAGCCTGTTATGGCCGTGAGGTTCTTCCAAGAATTTCTACGATGTAAAGATTCAGGGCCGGTATGAACCATTTCCAGTAGGATTACATAATATTAACTAACTGTTTTTGTAGAAATTTAGCTCTTTTTGGATTCCAAAGAATCTCAAAGATTTAAAAATATTTGAAAGTATCAAAAGTTTTCAGGAATTTTAAATATGTTAGGTATTTCAAAAGATTACAAGGAATTTTCGGTGGATTTTAAGAGTTCCAAAAGATTCCAAGGAGTTTTCAAGAGCTTGAAAAATTTCAAAAGATTTAAAATATTTTAGGTCATTTTAAACGATCCGAAGAGTTTTGAAAAGAGTCAAGAAATTTCCAAAGATTTTAAGGAATGTTAGGTATTCTAAAAAACTTAATACAGTTTTGAAAAATTGCCAAACATTCGGAAGGATTTTCTAGGACCTTTGAGGTCTTACGACATTTTTAAGGATTCCAAGGAATTGTCAAGGGATTTTGACGATTTCCAAGAATTTTATTTGAAGGGATTTTGAAAGCTCTAAATGTGATATTTCCAAAAATGTACTTTAAAAAATTTCAAATATTTCAGGATATTTTTAAATACTCCAAAGAATTTTTTGATAGAATTCAAGAAATTCAAAAGATTCGAAAAATGTTAATGAATTTCTAAGGATTTTAATGATTTTTAGGTATATAAGAACATTTTCTACAGTTATAAGGAATTTTCTGGAGTTTCTGGAAGTTTTAATGGATTTTATAGGACCTATAAGCTTTTAGAATATTTTTAAAAATTACAAGGGATTTTTATGTCATTTTAACAGATTTTATAAGATTTCCGAGGATTTCAATTAGTTTAAGAGATATTAAAAGCTCTCAATGGAATATTTTCAAATATTTGAAAGAATTTGAAATATTTAAGGATATTCTGAAAGATTCCAAAGAATTTTTAATACATTACTAGAGTTTGAAGGATTTTCAAGGGATTTTAAAGATTTTAGGGTATTCTAAAAGATTCCAAGGAATTTTCAAGAAATTGAAAAAATGTTAATGAATTTCCAAGGATTTCAATGATTTTTAGGTATTTAAGAAAAATTTCTACAGTTTTAAAGAATTTCCTAGAGTTTCTGGAGGTTTTGATGGATTCCATAGGACCTATAAACTTCTAGAATATTCCTAGTAATTCCAAGGGATTTTTATGTCATTTTAACAGATTTTATAAAGTTTTCAAGGATCTTAATGATTTAAGGGATTCTAAAAGGTCTCAATGTAACATTTTCAAATACCTTGAAGAATTTGAAATATTTTGGGACATTTTAAAAGATTCTAAAGAATTTTCAATAACTTCAAGAATTTAAAGGATTTTCAAGAGATTTGAAAAATATCAATGAATCTCCAAGGATTTCAATGCCTTTAGGTATTTAAGAACATTTTCTGCAATTTTAAAGAATTTCCTAAAGCTTTTGGAAGTGTTGATGGATTCTATAGGACTTATAAGCTTTCAGAATATTTTTAAAAATTCCAAGGGATTTTTATGTAATTTTAACAGATTTTATAAGATTCCCGAGGATTTCAATGATCTTAAGAGATTTTAAAAGCTCTCAATGTAACAAATCAAATGTTTTAATGAATTTGAAATATTTTAGGATATTTTAGAAGATTCCAAAGAATTTTTAATAGATTTCAAGAAATTTCAAAGATTTTAGGGTATGTTAAGAGATTCCAAAGAATTTTCAAGAAATTTTAATGTCAATGAATTTCCAAGAATTTTGATGATTTTTAGGTATTTAAGAAAATTTTCTACAGTTTTGAAGAATTTTCTATAGTTTTTGAAAGTCTTGATCGATTTTATAAGACCTATAAGCTTTTAGGATATTTTAGAAAATTCCAAGCGAATTTTGTGTAACTTTAACAAATTTGATGAGATTTCCGATGATTTCAATGATATAAAGGGATTTTCAAGGAATTTTGAAGATTCTAGGATATTTTGAGAGATTTCAATGAATTTTCAAAAGATTTGAGAAATGTTAATGAATTTCCAAGGATTTTAATGATTTTTAGTTATTTAAGAAAACTTTGTACAGTTTTAAAGAATTTTCTGGAATTCCCCTACTATTAAAGCCTCCAATTTGATATTCTACCATTTTCTCACCAAACTGGAACCTCGATTTAGAGACGTCTTGGGTATGGCCTGCGATGGCCGTAACGCCCTTCAAAGAATTTCTATGACGTAAACAATCAGGGCTGTATGAATCATTTACAGTAGAAATCCGCTGATCTCACATGCTTCTCTCTCGGCTCCTTGAACCCCATCATCAACGAATGCGAGTCGGCAGAAAATCTCGAAAGACGGTAAATGGAGGGCCGTTAAATGAGGTTTCAGTGTATTATGAAATTCTATGTTGTTGCAAAGACCTTGTTAATTTGAATACTTTCATAATTTTTGTAATGTTTTTGAAAATATCGGTTTTTAAAAATGAAACTTAAAATAAATTAAATTTAATAAAATAAATAATAAAATAAAATAAAAATTTAATTAAATAAATTAAAAATAAACTTTATGTTGTATCTTGCGAATTCGGGGATATAGATTAGTGATATTTTTTCAATAACCTTGTTAATTAAATCCGGCTATCAAATCGAAATTTCTTGTAATTTCTTCTCGTGAATTATATTTTTTTTTAATCAAACCACGAAATATAAATATTTTTGAGTTTTGCTAAACTTAGTTATTGTGTTAATCGTTTATGATTATTGATGAAAATTGTACTTTATGGTCAGAAAAAATAAATACAATTAGATTATACTAGATTACATTAGATTATAGTTGTCATTTCTTTTAAAAATATATTTGGTTATTATTTTGGGTATTCTAATTGGTGAGAAATTCTTAGATATAATTTTTGAAGCGCATGAATATTCCCCATATTCAATTTTCACTAATATTTATTTAACCTTGGATCATTTGATGAAATGCCATTCGCTATAATTTTCATTTATCCTAATGGCCAATTTACCTCATTTTTATTTTTCCGAATTACTTCCTGTGCTAACTTTTTGTCCGAATTACCATTTGTCTTAATTTTTATATTTCCTAATCACCATTCGACATGATCGTTATTTTACCGAATTATAATTTGACATAAATTTTATAATACCGAATCACTATTTAAGATAATTTTTTTTTTACCAAAACACTATGTGACATAATTTTTATTCTTCCGAATACGCACCTAACCAAAAATTCATTTAAACGAAACACCATTTGTCATAATCGCCATGTCATCGAAACTGCATGTTATTTCATTCTTTTAAAATGGCGTCCGGAAGTTTTATTGGCTGATTTGACTTTCGCGGCATTATTCAGCCAATCAGAATGCTGGTCGCCATTTTAGAACGAATAAAATTTATGTTACATGAAGTTTCGATGACGTAAGGATTATGACAGATGGCGTTTTGTTTAGAAGAATTTTTGATTATGTGCTTATTCGGAAGAATAAACATTATGACCAAGGGTAGTTCGGAAAAGTGAAAATTATGTCAAATTGTGATTCGGTAGAATGAAAATTATGTCAAATGGTAATGCGGAAATATAAAAATTATGACAAACGGTAGTTCGGAAAAGTAAAAATTATGTCAAATTGTAATTCGGTAGAATAAAAATTGTGTCAAATGGTAATGTGGAAATATAAAAATTACGATAAATTAAATTTCGGAAAAGTAAAATTTATGACAAATGGTAGTTCGGAAGAATAAAAATCATGTTAAATAGTAATTCGGAAATATGAAAATTGTGATAAATGATTATACGGAAAAATGAAAATTATCACAAAACGTAATTTGAAAAAATAAAACTCACGTAAATTGGCCATTAGGATAAATGGAAATTATAGGAAATTTCTGTTCGGTTGAACGATTTCAGGTGAAATAAATATTAGGGAAAATAGGATTTGGGATATATTCATGTGCCTCATAATTTTTAATTTCATTGGTATTAGCGATTAATTATTGATTAGTTTTGAAGAGCGATAACAAAAATCATTCATTTTAGTACTAAGTGAATTTCACCTAAACCGTCTTATAAACACATGTAATTATAATAAAACGGTCATAATAAAAAATAAAAGATAGTTTTTTGTAATCACTCTTCAATATTTATTATAGCCATTTAACACAGAATATATAAGAGCGGGGATTTGCTTTTATTTTTAAATCTGAATATGGGACCATTATTTTAATTAGATTATTATTTCTTATATTTCATTTAGGTAACTTTTCTCAAAAAATTTTATATTATATACAAATTTTATTTAAGCTTTTTCACACTATCAAATAAAATAAAAAATATATTCCTTCATGCAAGTGTTAGCTGATTAAAAAATGAGGTGATTAAAAGCAGAAAGTCCTAAGGTACTTCTGGAAAGATTTGAAATAAGAATCTTGTAAAATATTTAAAATGTCATTAATGGAAATATAAGTTTTGAATTTCATATCTCACATACCCTATTGAAAAAAGGATATTTTTTAAGATTAAGGGTAGTTTTTTGTAATTTTTTAATCTTTTCAAGTTCTTTGAAATTTTTGTGAAATGATTTACAATATTTTGGTATGTCTTAAAATGTTTTTAAATCTTTGAAATTTTCTGAAATCTTTGTGAAATGATTCACATTCTTTTGAAATCTTTTGAAATCTTTGTAAAACCGTTTACAATCTTCTGAAAATTTTTGAAATCTTTGTGGAATGATTTACAATCTTTTGAAATCTCTTAAAATCTTTATGAAATAATTTACGATCTTCTGAAATCTTTTTAAATCTTATGAAATCTCTGTGAATTGATTTAAAATCTTTTGAAGTCGTTGTGAAATGATTTATAAGCTTTTGAAATCTTTTGAAATCTTTGTGAGATGATTTACAACCTCCTGAAGTCTTTTCAAATCTTAATGCATTTCTTTAAAGTGTTCGAAATCTTCGAAATATTTACAAAATCTTCAAAATATTCTTAAATGTTTTGGAATCTTCGAAACCCTCTGAAATCTTCGAAATCTTTGTGAAATTTTGGAATCTTTGAAATCCTTTAAATCTTTGAGATCTTTGAAAAATCTCGGAGATATTCTGAATTATATCTAAGAAATATATCTAAAAATTATTCACCAATTAGAATCCCAATTTTGGAAATCTTCTGCAATCTTTGTGAAATCATTCAAAATTTTCTAAAATAATTGTCAATTTCTGTATATGCTAATACCAAAGATATTGAGAATTATATCTTAGAATTTTTTGCCAATTAAAATACCAGAATGATTAATCAAAGATATGTTTATGAAAAATAACAAATGTCGAAAACATTGTCATATCAAAGCATGGCTGTGCAAAGCTTGAATAAAAGTTTGGTATTAATAAAATTTTTTGAAATTATTGTAGTCAGTCATCGCTTGAATCTTTTAAGATGTAAATTTAAAAAATTGTTTTGGTTTTTTTGAGCAGAGACGACTTTTTCTTGATTTAATTAAAGTAAAAAAATTCTCCTGAGAGGGCATGGTCTTATTTTGTATTTATTAATTTATTAATTGAAGCCAGGACAGCTACACAGTCACTTAAGTAACTTTTAATAACTTTTTTTCTCAAATCACTTTTTAGTCACTTTTTTAAGATAAAGTCACTATAGTCACATTAAAAATGAAAAGATCACTGTTTATTCACTTTTCTAAATGAAAAGATCAATTCAATCAATTTTTTCCAATGAATTAAAACAGAGAATTCAAGGGTTACCACTATTGAATTCAGGTCTATACCTATTTCTGAATTTTCTTGAATTCTCTTGATTTCTTTAGAATATCTTTGAAATCCACTGAATTCAATGGAATTTCTTAAAATTTTAACCATTTTTCTCCATTCGCTTGAATGACTTT
Source organism: Melikaiella ostensackeni (assembly GCA_032362435.1). NCBI lineage: Eukaryota > Metazoa > Arthropoda > Insecta > Hymenoptera > Cynipidae > Melikaiella > Melikaiella ostensackeni. The sequence goes on along the minus strand of JAUMHM010000087.1, from coordinate 6,332,944 downwards.
AAATTCACCTTGAATTCATTTGAATTCTTCTTCAATTCGTATGAATGTCATCGAGTTCTCTTGAATTCTTCTCAATCCATCCCAATTTTACTGAAATAAATGGAATATTTTGGATTTTTTAAATTGTTTTCAATTGATTGGAATTCGACCGAAATTCTTATTAATTTATCCTAAATTCTCTTAGATTTTTTCTAATTCTTTAGAATTCTCTTCAATTTTTTTGTATTGATTTGAATTCTTCTAAATTCAGTCAATTCCACTCAATTCAATGGATTTTTTATATATATTTTTGAACTCATCTTTGAGTCTTTCAAAGTCGCCTTGAATTCCTAGGCATTTCATTAAATAATTTTGAATCACCTTGGATTTTTTTAAATCCACTCAAAATTTTATAAATTCAATAATTTTAAAAAATATTGTTGATTTGTTTTAAATCACTTGAATTTCTATCAATTTAATCGAATTGTTTTCATTTCCCTTAAAATCATCTAAACTCACTCAATTTCATTTTAATCATTGGTTTTCTTTATTTCTTGAATGTTTTCTAATTCACATAAATTCTCTCGAATTCGCCCTGAATTCTGCTCACTCCCAATTTATTCAATTTGATGTAAATTTTTTGGTTTTTTAAATTTGTTCAATTCACTCAAATTCTTATGAATTTGAATTTATTACGAAATCAACCTGAATTCTTATTAATTCATCCTGTAATTTTTGAAACTCTTTTGAATTCTATGGAATTTTCTTGAATTTTTTTATTTAACCTGAATGTTTTTGAATTCACTTGAATTCTTTTAAATTCAATCAATTCTGCTCAATTCAATGGAATTTTTTGATCCTTAGGCACTTCATAAAATTCTTTTCGAATTTCCCCAAATTCTCTAAATATTTTCGAATTGTTTTTAATTTACTTGAATTTTTGTCAAATTCATCTTGAATTTTTATCAATTTCATCGAATTCATCTCATTTCCCTTTAATTCTTCTAAATTCACTTAAATTTTATTTCATTCACTAGTTTTGTTTTATTTTTTGAATTTTTGTTCAGTTCACTATAATTTTGTTCGTCTCCTTGAATTCTACTCACTCCCAATTTATTCAATTTAATGAAAAATTTTCAATGAAAAATTTTTTTTAATTTGCTCAAATTCTCATAAATTTCATCAGTCTCTTGAATTCTGCCAAGTTCACTCCAATTTTACTGGAATAAATGAAATATTTTGGATCTTTTTGAATATTGTTCAGTTTATTTGAATGAATACTGAATTCTTTTAAATTTAACTTGAACTCTTATGGATTTATCCTGAATTCGTTAAAATTCACCTGGAGTTCTTATAGATTTTATCGAATTCTTTTGAACTCTTTTCAATTCAAGAGAACATTAAGTCACACTCTTAAGGCAGATGTTTCACTTTAACTAAATTTTAGTCACTTTTTTGGTCAGAAATTTGTTAGTTTTGGTGACTTTTTCGGTTTAAGTAGGTCACTTTTTTAAAGTTAATTAGATTTTGGTAGTCCTAATCAAAGAAAAAAATCGACTTTTTCGAAAAATTTCAAAACAATTGTTTTATTTTTCCTCTTAAAGTGTTCTTGAGATTCCAGTAAACGATAATTCATAACGAAATCCGATGTAAAAAATGTTAAGCAATATTCATCATGTCCTTTAAGGCAAATTCATTTCTTATTAAACACAAAAATCTACTTTTTTCAAAGATGGTCCGAACAATTGTTTTAATTTTGATCTCAAAATATTCGTGGGATGTCATACCAGAATAACAAAAAAAGTCCCATTATCCGTGTGGAAAAAGCCTCGCTTAGCCCTCTGTGGAATGTTGGCCCCTAACGGGGGAAATTTATAGGGGGGAAGCCCACGTGGGCCCCACAAGGAGCCCTGCTCGTTTGTCTCACCAAAAAAATCTAACAAACTTTGGTGCGCGTGCGGAGTGTCTGAAAGAAAGTTATAAACAATATGGTACGTTGGTCCAAAAAAACGAAAGTCTGATAAGATGCTGGTCATGAGTTCACGTTCTGGTCGAGACGCTCATATTTCATTTTATTTTTCGAAATTTTTACACGTATTAACAATACATATGTATTTATTATTATATGTCTAGAAACTACGAGGAGACAATTATGAAAGATTTTTTTTTAAATTAAAAATTCACCATAAGGGCAACTGCAAGGGGCCCACAAGGAATTCTAGGACTCTTATTTCGTTAGTAACATATTTACAAAATCAATTATTTTTAACATCGGATTTTCAAAATTAAGACTCCTCTTGAACGGATGGTCTTAAAGATTGGGAATTCCTAATTTTGTTTTTGACTTTCTCTATCTTTTTCGCATTGGTTGCTCTTGCGAGATCTGGACATAATGAAGCAACTTCCTCTCTCTTTCTTCTCTCCTTGCGATGTTTCACCTTTCCTTAGTTTTCTCTCTTTCTGCTGATTTGTTCTATCTAAGGTAGGAAAACTTGTCGGTCTCGAGGCCCATCGATCGACCTCAAGAGGTCTCAGGTTCCTCCTCAAGAAGCTTCCTACATCCTGACGAACGACTTCCGCCCGGAAGCGGGAATTCCTTCACGGACTCCAGTAAATTCGCGCGCCCGGAACGCTGGAAATTAAAACTCACCCTTTCTGCTTCGAGTTAATTACTTCTTACTTTAAGAACTGCATTTTATTTTTCTTCCATTGACACGCTATTTGCGGACAAAAGAAGTTCGGAGTGCTCCTAGTTTTAACCGTTAATTGCTGTGCCTTTGTTTACTGATGTATTTGCAGTGTTGAGAAAATTCTGTTAATAGAAGCCAAGGTGAATGGATTTTTTGCAAGGAGCTCAGAAGCGTAAAAAATTGAAATGTAGGAGGAGTTTATAGCTGTCGTAAAACCCTTTACTTTTGTTTCGAGAAAAGTCAGTTTTTATTAGAAGCAATCTTGGAGGTGTAGCAAGAATTAAAAGTGGTGAAATTTTATTCTAGGATTAGAAGTTTTTTATATTGCGAAGCTGAAAAATGTAGAAGTCTCAAAGAAATTGCTTCAAAAAATTAATGAGGGTGGAGCTGAAAACTGTTTAGTACTACGTGGTTTGAAAAGTCCCGGGCCTGACGACCGCATAGTGCCATTAGTATAAAATCTATACCATTTTTGTGAAGTGCGATCCTTAAAAACACTAAATGCTAAGTTTCATTACAATCTGTCAAGTGCTTTGTGTTTATTGTAATTGTCGCTTCATTATCTCAGTGATTTTTTGAACAATGGAATAAAACGAATTTTGTATTATGGCACAACTGCTCCAGCAAATACAACAGTCAAAAGGTGGATGCAAGAGTTTATGTTTGCTTGTACGAGCACAAATGACGAACCACGTTCAGGGAGGCCTTCGGACGCGACTAAGCCAGGAGTGATCAAAAAAGTTTACCGTTCAGTGACCGATGACCGTAAATTGAAGGTGCGTGAGATTTCTGAGATGGTAAACATCTCAACTGAATGTGTACAAAACATTTTGCATAATCATTTGAACATGCAAAAGCTATGTGCGCGATGGGTGTCGCACGAGATCACTGATTACCGTTTTGTGACCGGTGACGAAACCTCGATCCACCACTATACGTCCGAGACAAAGCAGCAGTCAAAGCTGTGGGTACTGCCTGGTGAAAGTGCGCCAAAGAAGGCGAAGGCTGTTTTGTCAGCTGGAAAGTGATGGCCACAGCATTTTGTGATTTCCAAGAAATAAATCTCATTGATTACTTGGAGGAGGGTAAAATTATAACAGGAACGTACTATGCATCATTATTGGACCACTTAAAAGCCAAGTTACAAAAACAACGGCTCATACCGCCGCAATCGCAATGTCGAAAATACACGAACTAGGCTTCTATAGTAATTGATTCCTCATTCACCCTATTCTCCAGACTTGGCTCCATGCGACTCCTTTCTGTTTCCAAACTTGAAGAGATGGCTGGCTGGCAAAAGATTTTATTCAAATGGAGAGTTTATTGCCGAAATAAACGCCCATTTCGAGGACTTGAGTACCAACTACCATAAAAAAGGCATCGAGCTCTTAGAAACTCATTGGAATGAGTATATCGAGCTGGAAGAGAACTATGTTGAAGAATGAACGCGAATTTTCTTTAAAGAATGTTGCTTTATCACTCAGGCCCGGGACTTATCAAAGGACCTAGTATAATAGAATGTTTGAATATTTCAGAAATGTTGGTTAATTTTTCATCTGATTTCAATGTAAAAAAAGAGCTGCCAGCAAGGAAGGAGAGACGTGACAATGTAGACTTCATTCCATATCAAGATGACCCAGTTCCTGGTTTTGAAATCTGCTCAATAATTGATCTCATTTGCTCTTCATCTCTTGAATTTCAAATCAGAATTTGAAAAAAACTCTGCTAATGCTGATTATTTTTCATAATTAAACGATTTTAAATTTTAATTCAAGATCAGCAGTCTCATCGCACTGGCGGAGTCAACAGAACAAGCTTCAAAATTCTGAGATGAAGCTTTTTCATTATAAGCGGCTTATCAATACCCCTGTAGGACAACCGACATTGTTTGAACTGGTTGGTACCAATCAATAGATCGAATAAACGTACGAGTTCGAATGCGAGAGACTAGAATGTGGCAGGAACTAAAATTTGGATTCAACCAGGAAAATTGCTCCGAATTCGCAGCTATAAATTTCGATGTCAAGAGAGAGGTAGGGCTGTAGGGGCAGGGGTAGTAGTAGTGGTCATCTCCCTGCACTCTTTGTCCACCGTTACCTCCAAAGCCTGTTTCGTGTCCTGACTTCATTCGTGGCCACGATATTATGACGTAGAGCCAGATATCGTCCGGTTCCATGTCAGAGCGATCCTTGCACGCCATCACCATTGGGATTGTTATTTGTGGCGATGGTTCGCACGCTCCGAAGTATACCCGACCGGCAACCAGTTCTACCCGGCGATCGATCACCATATGCCACACGTGTGTGTCCGCTAACACCGCCATATCTTCACCATCACTATTACGTAACCAGAACACTACTAGTCTAGTTTGGACTCCTACCAACCTGAAATCCTCTGCAGCCGGATAATTATTAGCGCTCCTCGAATTCTGCGTTAAAATAGCGACCGAGAGGCTGCATATACGTGACACGTGCCTGCCGATGATCAATTTCGATGATCAATTTCTCCTACGTCCTCTTGCCGCCGTAACTCACGTTACCGATAATTTTAAACCGTTTCACAAGATGAATGCCTCTGGGTCATGCCCCTGCCTGTTATCGAAAGGACGCCACTTGAATGACGTTATTTTGTCGTTCGACGAGAGTTGATTTCCAAAACAGCAAGATTGCCTCGATCAGAGATAGGGCAGTCAATATAACAGCCATGTTACAGAATGCCTGGAAAGTTTCACATTCTGGCTTGCAATCGAAACTTTCCCTTCTAAAAGACTTCTTATTTAAAATTCTTCAGTTCTGGAGGCTCTTTTTAAGATTGATCAACTTCCTTACCCCCTCCTGTTGATCCTTTCCTTTCAATTTATCTATTCCCTTCTACAGATTACTTTACCTTCTTCATTTTACTTCAATCTCTCCTACCCCATTTCCTAAACTTCCAACTTTTTTATTCTAAAAAGTTGAGGATAGGAAAGGTAAGAATGAGACTCTTTTTGTTTAATTTCTCCAATGAAATTGTTTCCAAGATGCACTACTTGCAAGTAAACATTATAGCACTTCAAAGATCAGTGGCTAATAACGAATTTAAAGATAAAATTAATTAGTAAAGAGAGTGGATCTCCTTTCCATCTGCCTCACTGGACATGGAGTGAACTGACAATCTGATGGAACCTTCCTCGCTTATTACGAGTCATTGAAAAAGATCTCAGAAGTCTTCTTGAAAAAATATTTCTCTTACTTCATTCATTGATTGAAGAGAATAAATTAGAGATACAGTGAATATTGAAATTAACACTTAATAAAAAGAAACGTAAAAACTGAGTTATCAACACACAACGATTCTGAAAGTTTGCAGAACCTATTTCATCTTGAAATTGGGGCATTAGTTCAAAGCTCCCATTTTCGAGTTATTACAATTCAATTTAACGATTTAATTACTCATATTAATCACCCATATTCCTCGGCAGGAATATGGGGGAAAAAGGTGCATACCGACGGTTTCACTCATACCAAGAGAACCTAATTGAGTCGACGAGCCAATGTAGCGGGAGAACTTGGCGCACTATAGCTTAGTTTAAATTGGCGCTAATCTGGGTGCCGAGTCTTAATGACTAGCCCAGCAACCCTTGGAGACGTTTATCGTCAGTCTGAGAGTAGGAAGACGTAATTGGAGCGTGTTCGCAGAAGTGCGAAGTGCTTCGACCAATGGCTGAACAGCGGGGCTGTAAGACTCATAGGTGCCATATCCGGGGTGTACTTACAAAGGTGTTTGGTAACCTTCTCTGTGCAAGGTTTGCGTGAACTATCTTCAAGGGAAACCCAGATTTCACCCTTCTAATTATAATCGAATTAGAAAATTAGTGGCAAATCTGGTTAATATTAAATTCCTTAATTTAGGATCTCAATTTGAAAAAAGGGGACTTGCAGATGTTCCATTGAATTCATGTTTATCATTATTATACCATTAAGCAAAATCCCTTTTAAGGTAACCGTAAGTCGTTCGGTTCTAGCCTCGTTATACTACTGGGGATCAAGGAGTTAAAATGGTAAGGGTAAGTAACAGATATGTAGGAAAAGGGGTAGGTTTTAGATAAATCTAGTAGTCGCGTGTTGCTCATCCCAGCGACACACATTTTTCACAACACCGCTCCGACATCGACTGATTCTGCCGTAATAATCTTATCATCTGCAAACGCCAGTCCACGCAGCTTCACTGTCCCGATATCAACACCTTCTTCGTCTGAGAAAGCCAGTCTTATACATTTGTCCATGTATATATTGAATATTCAAAACATAACATAACGCAGCCTTGCCTAACGCTCGTCTCTATATCAAACCAATTTTTCAGTTGTCCATTTACTCTTACACTCGCTTTACTAACATTATATGTTGGTTTTATTGCTTTTAGAAGCCAACCATTCACTCCATACTCTTTCAGGATGTCCCAAAGCTTAGTTCTATCCACCCTATCGAAAGCTACGTCCAGATCAACAAATGCACAGCAAACTTTTTCATTTACTCTCATACTGTTTTCTATGATCTGTGTCAAGCTGAATATCTGATCCGTACATGATCTCCGTGGCATAAATCCACATTGGGTTTAATTGGGTTGATCGCTCTATAATTAATACAATCACCTTTGTCACCCCTTTCCTTGTAGAGTCAAACGATAATCGACTTTTTCCAATTATTGGAAAATCCAACGTTTTTAGCGGATATCGATTCTTCTTCGGCCACTTACAACGGGATTGTGTAGGGTATCATCTTCTGTATCACAGTTGTTATGCTTCGTAGCTTGAGCTCAATACATTTTTTCGGAAGGATCATTCATACAATCTTTCACTTTTCCATATCTCATACCATTTCACCATCAGCATTCTTAATTTCGACTTACTCAGTGTAAGTACCTCGATTCCTAATCTTCTTAACCCAATTTCAAAATTATTTCTTATTTTCTTCAAAATCATTCTGCATCTTTTTATCTTCTTCCGGTTTGACTTTATTCTTGCTTCCTTTGACTAGTATCATTGCTTTTCTGTTCTTATCCCTATAGTCATTTTCCAGTCTATTCCTCTCCTCATTGCTAAGACCTTTAATATTCATACCTCCTCGAGTACGCTTGCTTTTTCTCGTTAAGAGCGACCAAGTATTTCTAATAAACAAGCTTCTTTCTGAGCATAAACTAATCAATTTCTTCTCGTTACCGTTCGTTGTTATGTCTCCGAAATGACTAAGTACCCTGACGGCACATTCGCGTTGAAGATCAACCCAGCTATTTATATCTTCGCGTATGATGATTCTTTCCCTAGGATCCCAAATACCTATAATATCATTTAACATGTCCCAAGAGGTGTTTTTTATATCAACCCTGCCACCATCAACTGAAGCGTAGCATGCAATATTAAATAGCCTGCTGATTCCCACTTTCATTCCAGCCCATAGTAATCTAGGAGGTACAATTTCATACTCCGACAAGGACTCCTTTAAAACTGGCCACATTGAGACGTAAGACACATGTTAACGTCCGTGCAGAAAAGAACCTAATGCCCGGGAGCTACATTTTACAGGAGGAACGATTGAAGAGGCGCTCCATGAATTTTTCCTAATCTTTAATCAGAGTCTTAAAGTAGAAGTTTTCAAGAAGCCTCCAAGAGTGAACAACTCTTATAAGAAGAAAACCATTTTGTCATAGTGTTTATATCTTTAGTGATATTAATTTCCAAATTTCTTTTTTCTGTTCCAGATTTCTGATGATGGGAACTTAACAACCTCAATTTTGACCTTCAAGCCAACTTTGCTAGACCATGATAAAACGGTCACATGTCGAGCTGAGAATCCGAAAGTCCGGGGCGGAGTTGAGGAAGATACATGGAAACTAAGTGTTTTTTGTGAGTTTAATTTTTTTATTTCCATTCCCAATTTTCTTGGAAATTGGGAAGTTTGAGTCAGTCCAAGTAGGGTAGGGGTCCATCAATAGTGTGTCCATCCTTTCTAAAACTTCGTTAACTTTTTCTCAAATAATTTATTTGTTTTCTCTTTGGGAATATCGAATTATAACTCGAAGTTACCTGGTATTGATTGGTACAATATTGATCCTAATTTATCAAGGAATTTCATGCAACAGGTAATTTTAATACTTCATTTTTTATTTACGATTCTCGTGTGAAAATGAGAATGACTAAGTGGCCCACTATTCAGGGGTGACTCACTATTGGTTCGTTATAGAGGATTGAAAGCCTGGCAGGTTGGATGAGACCATTGATATAGATTACACGAGCGCAAACGGGAATGTAATCGCAATAACGAGACGTCAACTGGGGTAAAATGGAACACGAACCGACTCTCGCGATTTATACGAGCCGCCACGCACTCCAATTTCGAGGGCCGCATATCCAGAGACAAGAGGGATTTTCTACTCTCGAGAACATTCTATGTTTCATAGCTTTCAATCCTAATAGAAAAAATATATTAGAATCCTCTGTTTTTAATGTACACATAAATTTTCATCATTTTCAGAAATTGATGATAAAACAGGAGTAGAATTATTCTAAGTAAGAGGAAACTCTTGGAGCGGCCGCTGGACCGGGAAATCGGGAAATGACAGTGAATTGAGTTTTTGACCGGGAATTTTACAAATTTTTAGGAGAAAAATCTGTCCAATCACCTGAAATATCCCAAATTTCATGTCACATGATATAATGCAATTGAAAATAAGTTTGGTGTACATTTTCAATTCAAAGAATTTTAAAATGCAATTCTGAAGACTTAAACGAATGAAAATTAAAAGCGTTTGTAATTGAGATTTTTT
>JAUMHM010000087.1:6312586-6323374 GCA_032362435.1 Melikaiella ostensackeni | reverse complement strand
AATTTGAGAGCCTTAGAAATGTTTGACTGTACAATTAAGATGAGCAATCATGAATCAAATATTCGAAACTAAACAACTCGAATCTAATTTATTTGAAATAGAGAGCCTTAAATCGTTAAAATTCCAGAGTACTACATTGAGACTTTGAACATCAAAATTTTAATTGTTCTATTTTTTAAATTTTTTATGTGTAAGCAAAAGTGTTGAATTTTAATTCATAAATAACATTTTAACATTTATTAATTCAAAACGAGTTAAAATGAAAATAATTTAACTTCTTATTTGAAGAGTGCCAAGTGCAAATAAAAATAAAATCGTTCAATTTTTTAAGTTTCTAATTTAAATTTGCTTAAGATGATATAATTTTGAACATTTACAAATTTAATGATTTATTCTGCATTTCAGGCCATTAAAAATGATAGCGTGGATTTATATTTTTTGACCAGAAATCTCTGAGCTATCCAATTAATAAAAGTTTAAAATTGAAAATTTCGTTGTTTAACGGCAATTAATCAACAAATTTTCAATCGGAATATTTCTAAACCTTTTGGAATCTTTGAAATCTTTATAAAACCATAGAAATCCTTGTGAACAATTCAAAAAACTTCGTCAACTCTTTTAAATTCTTTGAAATCTATCTGAAATCTTCAAAATCTTTGCAAAATCTTTTAAATCTTCATATTTTGAAATCTGTTGGCATCTTTGAAATTTTTGTGAAATTTTAAGAATACTTGTAAAATTTTTCAAATCACTATAAAATCATTAAAATCTTTATGAAAAATTCAAAAACTTCGTTAATTCTGTCGAAATCTCTTAACTCTATCTGAAATCTTCAAAATTATCGCGAAATCTTTTAAATATATTTATATTTTGAAATCTGTTGGAATCCTTGAAATTTTTGTGAAATTTTTGAAATCTTTATAAAATCATTGAAATGTTTGTGAACAATTTAAAAATTTTGTTAACTCTTTTGAAATCTTTGAAATCTATCTGAAATCTTTGAAATCTCTGCGAAACCTTATGAATCTTCATATTTTGAAATCTTTTTAAATCTTTCAAATTTTCGTGAAATTTTTTAAAATTTTATAAAATCTTTTGGGATCTTTTGAAATCTACAAAATGATTTTGAAATTTCTGAAATCTTCATTCTTTCATTGAAATCTCTGTAAAAAAGTTGAAAACTTTGCTAACTGTTTAGAAATTTTTGAAATCTTTCTGAAATCTTAAAAATTTTTGCGAAATATTGAAAAACTTTGTTAACACTTTTGAAATCTATTGAAGTCTCTCTGAAATTTTCAAAATCTTTGCGGAATCTCTGAAATCTTCTGAAATATTTTGAAATGTTTAAATTCTTTTGGAATCTTCAAAATCTTTGAAGTCTTTGTGAAATTTTCAACATCGTTGTGAAATCTTTTGAAATTATTTCAATTTTCGAAATCTTCCATTTAAAAAGTGTTAAAGGCTTCCGTTGTATACGTCACAGTTATTAAGCATTTCAATAAAAAAATTTCCGAATTGAAAATTGGTTTAGTTTCCATTTTGAGACTGTAGAATTCAAAAGAATTTCACTTTAAGTGCTTCAATTTGCGGTTCAATTTTAATAACTTCAAATAAAAATATTTTCAGTCTTGAGCGTTCGAATTTCTTCATTTCAATGACCGTGAAAAATTTTTGCGAACCAGAAAAAATTGGGGGGAAAAAAATTGAAAAAAAACGATTAAACGGCCACGCTGGCTCTAAAAAGTTGAGCTGTGAACCAAAATTAATAGATGTGAATCCGAATTTTAAGTTTTAAAAATGAGATGAATCGGGGATCACTCGGAATCAAATTCAATTAAGTTTTTTCTAGATTCTCATTTAAGTAAAATAGTTGAATTTATGGAATTAAATGGTACCATTTGAAAGAGAATTAACATATTTCCAATTTCAAACTTTTTCAGTTCGAAATTACTTTTTTTTCGACGATTCAATTTTTTGGAGTCAAGCTGGCAGATTTCCAATTCAAAATTGTTGAATTTCCATACCACAAATTGATTATCTCTGTTATATGTACTCACTACAGTTTGTATAATCTTATTCTGAATTTCAAATTAACAGTAGAATTTTAAATAAAAATATACTCATTCACAGATGTTAAATTTAACGGAAATAATCAATCAGGTTTGTTAGTGTAAAATCTAATCAATTAAAAGAACTCAGGCCTTTTTAGTCTCCAATATAAGAAAAAATCTCTTATTTAATCAATCACTTTATAATTAATTGAGATATAAAATTCCGACTCTTCGAAGCTTTTTGATTTTACTCCGATTTTTGTTTAAAATGCGGCTGGGTCTGTCATTATTCCGAGGTCTCACACTTATTCCTCTTGAATAAAAATCATTTGGCTCATGAATTTTTGAAACCACGTTCACGAATTTTAGAGCATTTAACATCTGTACATAAGTTAGTTGAATTATTTAGTATTAATTGATTAGTCTCTCTAATTAGTCTTTTACAAATTAATTTTAAAATCCCTTTTCCAAAGTAATTTAATAATGAACGGTCCTTTTAAATTAAATATTTCTTATTCACAGTTGTTCCTATTTTGCACCTCGAGCTTGGATCGAATCTAAATCCGGATGATATCGAAGAAGGTGACGATGTCTACTTTGAATGCAAAGTTCATGCCAACCCTTGGGCATACAAAGTTGTATGGAAACACAACGTAAGTATTAATTACACTGGAATCCCCATTTAACGGCCCTCCATATACCGTCTTCCTAGAGTTTCTGCCGGCTCGATTCGTTGATGAGGGAGTCCGCGGGGCCGAGAAAGAGATGCTGTGAGCTCAGCGTAGTTGAGCAGTTCCGTAGCCACAAAGCGGGCAGTTTGAACACTCGCGTGCATGTATCGCATTTTATTTTAAATACACGCGGAAATTTCTCTTTTCATTAATTAGTATTTATTATTAAAAAGGATCCATCCTTCGTGTTAACAACAAATCTACATTTATACAAAATACAGTTAATTTATATTATGTGTTCCTACTGAAAATGGTTTATGTGGCCCTGACTGTTGACATCATAGACATTCTTGGAAGGGCGTCACGGCCGTCGCAGTCCCTACTTGAGACCGCTCTCAAATGGAGGTTTCAGTTTAGTTTTAAAATTAAAATTAAATTAAAATTTACATTTAAATTGAATTGAAATTTAAATTTGAATTAAATGATAATTAAAATTAAATTACAATTAAATTTAAATTTCCAGTTACACGACTGTCACACAGTCACTTAAGTCACTTTCAGTCACTTTTTTTTCTCAGATCACTTCTTAGTCACTTTTTAACATAAAGTCACTATAGTCACTTTTTTAAATGAAAAGATCACTTCAATCATTTTTCTTTCAATAACTTTGAACAGAGAAATTAGGTCTATTCCTATTTCTGAATTTTCTTGAAATCCTAGCATTTCTTTTAAATTCATCTTGAGTTCGTATGAATTTCATGAAATTCTCTTGAATTCCCTTGAATTCATCTAAATTTACTTCACTGTTACTGAAATCATTGAAATATTTTGGATTATTTTCAATTAATTTGAATCAGTTGAAATTCGCCTTAAATTTTTATCAATTTATCATGAATTCTCATAAATTCTTTTGAATTCTTCGGAATTCTCTCGTATCTTTCGAATTCACCCTGAATTCTTTTAGATTCTTCTAAATTCACCCCATTCTATGAATTTTCTTTAGTTTCATTGAATTCATACTGAAGTCTTTCAAACTCATCTTGAATTCTTATGAATTTCATAAGAGTCTTTCAAATTCTCTCACATTCTTCTAAAATTACCTTAAATTTTACTAAAATCGAAGGAATATTGTGGATTTTTTGAATTTTTAAAATTCGTTGGAATATATGTTGGAATTCACTCAAGACTCTCATTATTGTACCCTGAATTCTATAAAAAAATGTACTTCTTTGGGAATTTCTTGAATTTTCTCGAATTTACCCTGAATTCCTATACATTCTTTTAAATTCACTCAATTCTACTCAATCCAAAGGATCTTTTTCATTTTTTTCAGTTTTATTGAATTCTCCTCGAAGACTTTTAGGTTCACCTTGAATTTTGATGAATTTCATCCAGGTCTCTTGAATTCCCTTGAATTTTTCTCGATTTACCACAATTTCACTGTAATTGATGGCATATTTGAAAAAAAAAACTTGTTTCATTTGAATTCATTTGGAATTCACCCTGACCCCTCAATTATTTATCCTGAATTCTTTTCAATTCTTTGCATTTCTCTTGAATTTTTTCGAAATCACGCTGAATTCCTCGGAATTCTCTCGATTTTTTTTCAAATTAACGCTGGATTGATGGATGAATGAACGACGGATTCCCTTGATTTCTTCTGAATTCACGACAATTCTATTGAAATCAATAAAATATTTGATTTTTTTCAAATAATTCGGAATTCATCCGGAATTCTTTTCAATTAGCCTAAATTCACTCAATTCTGCTCCATTCAAATGGATTTTTCTCAATTTTATTGAATTCACCCTGAAGTCTTATAATCTCAGCTTGAATTCTTATGAATTTCGTCAAAGTCTCTTAAATTCCCCTGGATTCTTCTAAATTGACTCCAATTTTACTAGAATCAATGGAATATTTTGGATTTTTCTCATTTCACTAGAATTTATTTGGAATTCACCCTCAATTTCTTTGAATTTAACTGGAATTGTTTTGGAGTCACTCTGAGTTTTCATACATTAATCCTGTTTTCCTTTAAATACTCTTGAATTCCTTTGAATTTTCTTCAATTCTCTCACATTCTCCCTGATTTCTTGTAAATTCTCCTTGAATGCTTTTGAATTAACCCTGAATTCTTTTTGATTCATCTTGAATTCTTATGAATTTCATCGATTTTCCGTGAATTCTTTTAAGTGCACTCGAAATTTACTGAAACCAATGGAATATTTTGCATTTTTCGAATTCTTCTGGATCCACTCAATTTTACTCAATTCAATGAAGTTTTGTTATTCTTTTTCATTTTTATTTAATTTCCCCTAAAGTCTTTTAAAGTCACCTTGAATTCTTATGAATTTCATCAAAGTCTCTTGAATTCTTCTAAATTTATTCCAATTTTACTGAAATCAATGAAAATTTTTTTTAAATTTCAATTTATTTGAATTCATTTGGAATTCACTATGACCTCTTATTGATTTATCCTGAATTCTCCTAAATTATTTTCAATTCTCTTGAATTTTTTCGTATTTACCTTCATTGGTTTAGATTTCTCTGAAATTTTTCGAATTCTCCCTGTATTCTTCCGAATTTTTCTAAATTTGCTCAATTCTATTCAACTCAATGGATCTTTTTTAGTTTTATTTAATTCACACTGAAGTCTCTTAAACTCAACTTTAATTCCTATGAATTCCTTCAAAGTCTCTTAAATTCCCTTGAATTCTTCTAAATTCACTCCAATTTTACTAAAATCAATGGAATATTAAATTTTTTTTCAATTCATTTGGAACTCACCCTGACTTCCTATTAACTTATCCTGAATTCTTTTGGATTGTTTGAATTTCTCTTAACTTTTTCCAGAGTGACCCTGAATTTTTTGGAATTCTCGTGAATTTTGTACAATTTACGCTGAGTTCTTTTGAATCCTTCTAAATTCACATAGTTCTACTCAACTCAATGGATTTTTTATATTTTTATATTTTTATTTAATTCACTCTGAAACCTCCCCTTGAATTCTTATGAATTTCATCGAAGTCTCTTGAACCCCCTTGAATTCTTCTAAATTCACTTTGATTTTACTGAAATCCATGGTATATTTAGGATTTCTTCCAATTAATTTGAATTCTTTTGAATAAACTTTGATTCTTTCCTGAATTTAGTTCGAATTGTTTTAATTCACTTTGAACTCTTATAAATTCATTGTGAATTTCCTTGAATTCTTCTAAGTTCACTCCGATGTTACTGAAATGAAAGGAATATTTTGTATTTTTTTCAATACCTTTGAGTTCATTTGGAATTCATACTAACCTCTTATTATCCTCTTATTATCAAATTCTCTTGAATTTTTCGAATTCACCCTGAATTATTTTGAATTTTTCTAAATTCATTTGATTCTACCCAATTCAATAGATTTTCCTAATTTTTCTTAGTTTTATTTAATTCGCCATGAAGTCTGTTAAACTCAACTTGAATTCTTATGAATTTAATCGAATTCTCTTGAATTCTTCTAAATCCACTCCAATTTTACTAGAATCAATGGAATATTTAAAAAAATTCAATTCATTTGAATTAATTTGAAATTCACCGTGACCTCTTATTAATTTATTCTGGATTCTTTTGAATTCTTTGCAATTCTCTTGCATTTTTACGAATTCACCCTAAATAATTTAGAATTGTCTTGAGTTTCTTAAATTCACCCGGCATTCTTTTTTAATTCTTCTAAATTCACTTAATTCTGCAAAATTTAATGGATTTTTTTTTCATTTTAATTTTATTCAATTCATCCTCTTTAACTCCTTGCATTCTTCTAAATTCACGCTAAGTTCTTTGAAATCAATAAAATATTTCATTGTTTTCAATTCATTTGGAATTTACCCTGACCTCTTATAATTTTATCCTGGTTTCCTTTGAATCAACTTGAATTTTTTTAGATTTACCCTAAATTTTTATAAATTTATTCTGTTTTCCTTTAAATTCTTTTCAATTCCTCTTATTTATCCTAAATTCTTTTACATTCACCCTGGTTTCTTCTAGATTTGCCTTGAATTTTCTTGAATTAACCGTGAATTCTTTCACATTCATTTGAATTCATTTGAAACTCACAGAGATCTCTTATCAATTTATCTAAAATTCTTTTTGATTCTTTGGAGTTCTCTTAAATTTTTTGAATTCACCCTGAATTCTTTTGAATTCTTCTAAATTTACTTAATTTTACTTAATTTAGTGAATTTTTTTTAGTTTTATCTAATTCACCCTGAAGTCTTTCAAACTAACCTTGAATTCTCATGAATTTCATCAAAGTCTTTTAATTTTCCTTGAATTCTTTTGTATTCACTCCGATTTTACTGAAATCAATCAGATATTTTTTAAAAATTCAATTCATTCGTATTCATTTTGAACTCACCATGAACTCTTATTAATTTATCCTAAATCATTTGGAATTCTCTTTTGTTTTTTTCGAATTAACCCTCTCAAATTCCCTTGAATTTTTTTCATTTCGCGCCAGTTTTATTGAATTCAATGAAATATTTAATTTTTTTCCGAGTCATTTGATATTCATTTGAATTTTTTCTCAGTTAATTTCAATTCTTTTAAATACACTGAATTTTTTCCTAATTTAACTTGAATTGTTTTGAACTCACTCTGAAGTCTTATAAATTCATCCTGAATTCCTTCGAAATCTCTTGAATTTCTCTGAATTATCTTGAATTTTTTCAAATTAACCTTTAATTTTCATGAATTTCATCAAATTCCCTTAAATTCTTTTTAATTCACTACAATTTTACTGAATTCAGTAGAATATTTGGAGTTTTTTTTTTTCAATTCAATTTGATACATTTGGAACTCACAGTGGCCTCTTATAAATTTATCCAGAATCCTTTTGAATTCACTTTAAATTCTCATAAATTTGTCCTAAATTCCCTTGAATTCTTTTAAAATCATTCCAATGTTACTGAAATCAATAGAATATTTTGGATTTTTTTCAGTTCATTTAAATCCATTTGAAATTCACAGAGACCTCTTATTTATTTATCGTAAACTGTTTTCCTATGAATTTCATCCAAGTCTCTTGGATTCCTTTGAATTTTTCCAAGTTCACTTCAATTTTAATGAAACCAGTGTAATGTTTTAGATTTTTTTCTCATTTTATTTGAATTATTTTGAATTTACCCTGAATTTTCTAAAATTATACTTGAATTGTTTTGAATTCTTATGAACTGATCCTGAATTTTTTTAAATTCACTCAGTCTTTTCATAAATTTCGTCGAATTCTTTTGAATTCTCTTAAATTCAAAAGAACATTAGTCGCATTATTAATGCACACTAGTGACTTGTAGTCACTTTTCGGTTTAAATAAGTCACTTTTTCACTTTTTGCAAATAAATTAGGCTGTGACAGCCCTGCGATTGAAATAATGAATGATTTAGAGATTATTCAATAAAATATTCAATTTTCTCAATGGGTCTATCAGTATCATCTGAAACTATCAAGAGGACAAAGACGTTGTGTCTCTTTTCGTCTACGAAGCTTTTAGCTTTATCCAATATCTCGCATTTCTCGTAGCATATATCCCATTTCATAAGCTCTGTCATGTCTCGTAATAAAATGTTCCTAACAAACGCTTTCCATTCCCTATTTTCCATGACTCCTTCTTCGACTGACAAACATTCATTTCTCCGTTCCCATAAGAATTCATTCCTTCGACATTTTCAGAAAAAGCCTCTTTGTTGCAGTTTACTTTCGACTTCTCGAACAAACTACACTTCTAAGAGAACATTACCATTCCTTTTGGAATTTCAAACTCTCATTCCACCGTATTTCGTGTACCTGTTTACTCTGAGAAACGCAAATACTTTTTGTGAACTTTCTTCTTTTCTGCATCAGCCTTCGTTATACAATGCTTTATTTAAAAATATTCCAAATAACGAAGCGAACGTAATCTGGTACCGAACGTTTCTCTCGAAATGACTCTAATACGAAGGGAAATAAGTTATGCTTATTTTCGAGTGTTATTACTAAATCACTAATTTGAGGTGTTGGAATTACCTATTAAAAGTTAATAACACGTGGACTTTCGAGAATTTTTGAAATGTACGGAATCTTGCACAGAGATATGGGAAGTTATAGGGGCTAATGGGAATTTACACTGAGTCAAAACAAACAAAACAAAGTTTTCAAAATTGTGGAAGGCTTTGGAGACTTATAAGAGATCTAAAAATTGACCTTTTGAAAAGAGAATTTAGGGAAGCTCATGAGCTTCTTAAGTTTTTATTCACCGTTGAGTATTCTTGTCACATTCGCATTTAAGGGTCTTTTTCCATCTTCGAGGCCAAACTGCAGAAGACTGGTGCCCTCCTCAGTATACAACACAAACCGATCATAACTCATTTTGTTCTGGCTTGGTTTTCATATTTTCCTCTGCATGATCGAAGTTTGGTGGAACTGACGTTATGAATGGACACTCTACATTATAACGATTTAGCTGCTCAATGAGGACATGATTTTCTACTTATGGAATGAATTTCTCGCATTAAGTTGCAGTTAGGTGTATACTTTTAACAATTAATAATACAAATAATAATGTAGCCTCGAAAAGGATCGACAGTTCTACTGACGAGAGGCATGTTCTTGGAAAAGTTTCAGGCGATGCATGGAGATTAGGTGTTTGGAATGCTAGAGGTGTAAATGATCTCGAGGAAAAGGAATCGCGGGATACAATGCGCGTAAGGAAATGAGATATTTTGTGTTTACCGGAAACAAAGAAGAAGAGATGTCAAGTAAGAAACATAGAGAATGGATTCGAACTTTGGTCAGGAATAGATCATGAATTATATGGTACCCAAAGAGTCGGTCTGATTATAAATGAGAGAGCAAAACGACATTTCAAAAAGTATGAATGTGTGTCACCTAGATTACTATAGGTTAGAATGAATCAGAAGACTATTAATCAAAGCGTGCTACGCTCCAGTTGATAGTGGCAATCGTAATATAAAAGATACCACCTGGGACTCGTCAAATGATATTATAGGTGCTTGGGATCCTGGGGAAAGAATCATCATACTCGGAGATATGAATGGCTGGATTGTTGTTCAACGCGAAGGTGCCGACAGGATACTTAGTCATTTCGGAGACATAACAACGAACGATAACAAGGATAAATTGATCCGCCTATGCTCAGAAAAATGCTTGCTTATTACAAATACTTGGTTTAGACATCAAATAATCCACATGTACACTTGTTGCAGCGGCAAAAGCCACATTATAATTGATTTTATTGTAGCGAATGAGAGACTGAGAGGGATAGGAAGTACAATAGTTATGAGAGGTTTTGAATGTGGAACATTGTTTTACAAGAGTAAAAAATATTTTCTGAGATTGTTTGGTCTTTTTGAGAGAATAAGTGAAGGACGTTTCACGATTCAAGTATATTTAGGCAAGGTGAGTGGTAACGTACCCAGAGGTAGACCGAAGAAAGAATGGTTTGAATGTGTGAATGAGACCCTGTAGAGAAGGAATATTCGAAGTCGTAGAAATGAAAGAACGTGCATGAAACAAGTCATGGATGTAACAGAAGCGAAAGAGGTATGCGAGGATAGGGATGTATAGAGAGCAATTGTTTATAAGAAGAAGAGGGATACCTAAAACGGAAGATTTTGGATACTAATGGGCCAACGTGAAGAGATTTTCTTAGTCGATTGTTATAATCTTTCCCGTTATTATATTGGCTTTGCGAAGCTCTTCACCTGGGTTGATTGCTAGAGGGGTTGCTCAAGCGACTAGTGTCGGAGCGACGTTGTGAGATTGATCTAAAAATTATCGCTTCTTCTCCTAAACATCCCGTACCCAAATTTACCATACAAATCCCTTATCCCCAGTAGTAAAACGCGAGCAGAACATATTGGGCTATAACCATCTTAAGTCTGAGATATAATTTATTTATTTATTTTTTATAATAATAATAATAATAAGGAGCCTCGGTGGCTCAGACGGTTAAGCGCTCGGACTTTCTACTAGAGGTCCGGGGTTCGATCCCTGAGCCGGTACCTCTGGAAATTTTTCCATGTACTTTTACC
>JAUMHM010000087.1:6298686-6312486 GCA_032362435.1 Melikaiella ostensackeni | reverse complement strand
GAGCTCAAAAATATTTATTGGTGCCCAAATAAAGCCCAAAATTCTGAGCTATGAAGAATGCTGAAATTAGATTTTCGAGGTGCTAGCTTAATAGACCTTTCTTTTTAAATCATTCCAATTTTACTAAATTCAATGGATATCTTTGGACTTTTAAAATTGTTTTCAATTCATTTGAAAACATTTGGAATTTTTCTCGAATTCTTTGTAATTCTCTCGAAATGTGTCGAATTCACCCTGAATTCCTTGGAACACTCTCGAATTTTTTCGAATTCACCCTCAATTCTTTCAAGTTCATTCAGTTCCATAAAATTCTCTCTCTGAACCCTTGAATTCTTAGGCACTTTATTAAATTATTTTGAATTCCCTTGAATTCTTCTGAATTTACTCTAATTTTATTGAAATAAATGGTGTTTTTTGGAGTATTTCATTTTTTCCAATTTATTTGAATTATTTTGAATTTACCCTGAATTTGTTAAATTTAACTAGAATTGTTATGAATTCACTCTAAATTCTTATGAATTTATCCTGTGTTTGTTCAAATTCACCTGGAATTGTTATAAATTTCATCATATTTTTGTGAATTCTTTTGAATTCAAAAGTACATTAATTATACTAACAATGCATCTTAGTCATTTTTTGTCTACGTTGCTCACTTTTTGGATTAGAAATTAGTCACTTTTGGTCACTTTTTCGGTTCAAATGAGTCACTTTTTTCACTTTTTTCATCACTGTTTTTCTTTTTTGCCATTTTGAGAAAAAAGAAACTTTATCTTTATGACTTGAAAATTTTATTTTAAAAAATTTTGAAATACAAGTTTACAAAAAATACACAAATTTACAAATGGTCCTACTGAAATGCCGAATGAAATCAAACTCATTAGTTCATTAGTGTCTCGAATCAAAAAGTATTTTCTATTCTTGCATGAACTTGGAATTATATTGAAACAAACATTTTTTCTGTAAAAGACAAATTTTCCAACTATTATGAATGACCATAATTTCCTTACTCTTCAACAGAGTGTATTAATATTATAGGCCAATCGATTCTTCTCAAGGCGAGGAATCTTTTATGTTCTTGCATCAACTTCGAATTATGTTAATGGAAAAAGTTTTACTATGAAAAACCCATTTCTTAAATATTATAAAGTGCTAAAAGAATTGTAACAATTATCTTTATAAATCCTTCGGTCAGTTTTAAGATATTAGCTGTGAAAATAAGCTCTCCAAATTTCATTAATTCATCTGCAATCATTTTCAAGTTATCGAGGAATGTTAAATTATACGAATAAAATTTTTTTTCAAATTGTTACAATTAGAAAGCTTCCTCTATGAGAAAGCAAAAATACACTTATCTAACGTAACTGTGCCGGCCTCGGGTCTGGTCAGCACAGTAACGGGAGCTATTAAAATCTAGTTTCAACGGGACTTTCAGCGATGAGTGAGTAAATACTCAGGACCACATGTATAGTTCAGAGACTATATATGTGATCCTGAGTGTTTACTCACTCGTCGATTAAAGTCCGGTTGAAACTAGTTTTTAATAGCACTCGTTACTGTGCTGACCAGACCCGAGGCCGGCACAGTTACGCGAAATGTTTCAACCGGACTTTTAGCGACGAGTGAGTAAACATTCAGGACGTCATATATAGTCTCTGAACTATATATGTGGTCCTGAGTGTTTACTCACTCGTCGATTAATGTCCGGTTAAAATTAGATTTTAATAGCGCCCGTTACTGTGCTTACCAGACCCGAGGCCGGCACAGTTACGCGAGATGAGTGTAGATTATTTTATTCAAAGCCTTGCCCCCGTCTGCCCTACTCGTTTTTTAACCTCTAAGGAGGACTTTTCCTTTCAGAGTACAAAAAAATTTTTTGTTTCAGGGAAACGTGATTCAGAATAACGCTAAAAATGGGGTCATAGTGCAGCAATACGATTTGGCTTTGAGGAAAGTAAATCGGTCCCAAGCCGGAAATTACACCTGTGTTGCCAGCAATGTTGAAGGCGACGGTTACAGCAACAACGTGGAGCTCAAAATTATGTGTAAGTAGTTGAAAAATACACACCAAATTTCTAAAATGTTTTAAACTCTGACACACTTTCAAAATTTTTCATTCCATGAAAAAATATCTCCTGAACTTTCAAATAGGAAATTTACACAAGGTGTCTGCTCACCTAGGGAACGTGGAAAACCAGGTATTGGCAGGGAATTTCCGTATACCTGGAAAAATATGAAAATGTCAGGGTTTTTTCTTTAAGTCAGTGAATTTTTTTCGAGCATGCTGAAATTTTTTTGAAATTGTTATAAATAATTACATAGCAATAACTTTTTATTGGTAAAAGTAACTTTTATAGTACTGGGTCTATGTACTGATTCAAAGAAAACTTTTTTTTATTATTTTTACTATTCTTAGGAAAGTATATTTTATTCAAAGTATTAATATGTTGAATATGCACTAAATTTAAAGTATGAAGATAAGATACAAATTTGTTTCACTTATTATTCAAATTTATGTACTTTAGGAATAAGTTTAATAAATGATTAATTAAGTTTCTAGTATTAATTATTTATTTGGTCATTCCATAGAGATAATTAATATATCTAAGGATATTCTGTAATCATTTGTCAAAACTTTCTAAATTAAACACATAATTAATTAGATTAAACACAAGGTCGATTTTCCATCGAAAAAGATGAATATAAAATCAGGGAG
Organism: Melikaiella ostensackeni; assembly: GCA_032362435.1. Classification (NCBI taxonomy): domain Eukaryota; kingdom Metazoa; phylum Arthropoda; class Insecta; order Hymenoptera; family Cynipidae; genus Melikaiella; species Melikaiella ostensackeni. The sequence continues at coordinate 6,309,773 of JAUMHM010000087.1, read as the reverse complement.
ATAAATTATCAACTAGAATGATGAATATTCAACGAAAGGAATGAATTTTCAACAAAGTAGTTTAACTTTAAACCAAGGAGTTGAATTTCAAACCAAAGAAGAGGAATTGTTAGGGAAAAGTGTAATAGTGGAAATTTCAACCAGAAAAAATTCAACCAAAAGCACTTAAATTTAACAAAAAAAGACAAATTTTTAATAAAATAGGTGAATTTTCAAGCAAATATATGAATTTCTAACTTAAATGATGAATCTTCAACCAAAAAAATAAGTTATTAAAAAAGTAGTTCTACTTTCTACCAAGTAGTTGAGTTTTCAAACAAAAAAGATAAATTCTCAACAAAAAATGTAATAGTTGATATTCCAACCAAAAAAAGACGCAACTTTAGCAAAATACATAAATTTTTAACCAAATAAATGAATTTATAACTATGAAAGACAAATTTTCAACCAAAAGTGGAATAGCTGAATTTTCTGTTAAAAAATTAACTTTTAATTTAAGGAACGAGTTTTATACACAAATGTTTAATTCTCAAATAAAACAGATTAATTATCAACCAAACAGTTTGCTTTTGAACCAATAAGAATAATTTTCTACGAAAAATGGAATGGTTAAATTATCAGTTAAGGATAGTTCATTTTCAGCCAAACAGTTGAACTTTCAACCAAATAGTTGAATTTTGAACCACATAGTTGAATTGTCTATCAAACTGTCGAATTTTTAACCCGAAAATAAGAATTTTCAACAAGAAAGTTAATACTTAATCAAATAGTGTTATTTTCAACAAAATAGTTGAATCCTCAGCCAAAACAGATTAATTTTCAACCAAAGAGTTGTATTTTGTACCAAAATAGATGAAATTCCTATCAATAGAGATGAATTTTCAAACCAAAAAGACGAATTTTCAATACAAGTGTTGAATTTTCAATCAATAAATATTCTCAGTTCAGAGAAGAAAAATAAATCAAGCAAATTGTTGAATTCTCAAACCAAAACGAAGAATCTTCTTCAATACAGTAGAATTTTCAACCCGAAAATATAAATTATGAACAAAAAAGTTCACTCTTAACCAAATAGTTGAACTTTCAACATAATAGTTGGAACCTCAAACAAAACACGTTAATTTTTTCCCAAAAATTTGCATTTTTAACTAAAAAAGACACAATTTCTACTAAAAGAGATGAATTTTGAAATGAGGAAGACGAATTTCCAAACAAGGAAGATTTTTCGGAAAAGAAAGAAAAAATATTTTCACTAAATTGTTGAATTTTCAAGCCAAAAAGACGAACTTTTTAAAAAACAATTGAATTTGGACCCAAAAATATGGATCTTCAGCAAAGAAGTTAATTTTTAACCAATTAGTTGAATTTTTACCTGCAATAGATAAATTTTCATTCTAACAGTTGCATTTTCATCCAAAGAAGATGAAATTTTGATCAAAAAAGGTAAATTGTTTGATCAAATAGACGAATTTTCGACAATAGAGTTGAATTCTTCACCCGATAATATGAAAAAAAAAGTTAATTTCCAACCAAATCGTTGAAAACCCTACCAAACTATTGAGTTTTAAAGCTAAAAAGACGAATATTCTACAAAACAATAGAATTTTGAGCCAAACAGTTGCATTTAAAAACAGAAAGGATGAAATTTTTAACAGAAGAGACCAATTCTTAACGCGAAAAAGACGACTTTTCAAGAAAAGAGTTGAATTTTCAGCTCGAAAATATGAATTTTTTTCAAAAAAGTTTATTTGCAAGCAAAATCTTGAATTTTCATTTAAATACATTACTTTTCAACAGAAGAGTTGAATTCTCAACCAAAACTGATTAATTTTGTGCCAAACAGTTGCATTTTTAAACAAAAAAGATGAAAATCTATCAAAAGAGATGAATTTTTGAAACAAAAAGACGAATGACTGCTGAAATTTCAAGCCAAAAATACAAATTTCGTGCAAAACAGTGGAATTTTCAGCCCGAAAATATGAACTTTCAGCATGAAAGCTAATTATTTGACCTATTTGGATATTTATAAGGACTCATAAAACATAATTTGTACTAAACTAACGAAATTGCATACATATTCTGACTTTTTTATCTCAATTACTCAAGTTGTAACCATTCACAAGTGGATAATAAATTTTGGTTATTAATGTGTTATGTAATGTTTTTCATTTGAAAGAGTGTAGCGTGGTTTCGTTAAAAATGCAGATTATTCATACCTTGAAAAGTCTAAAAACACCTGGAAAAAACATGGAGTTGTCAGGGAAATTTTTCCCAGGATTTGAGTAGACACCCTATTACATCACACATGTAAAGCAGAAAAACTTCAAAAAAACAGTACCGTAACACGAGGCTACGTGGGACATGTGGCTTAATGCGAACCACTCGCTTTTCATTCAAAGAAAACAATAGCAAGTCATAAAATATTCAAATTTCGTGCGCCCCACTTTATCCTACAAGGTCTTCACCCGTTTTTCAACCAGAAAATGCAATATAATTAGCGAAATTAAAAATTTCGTGTGTCCTGCTTTCCCCGATTTTTGTCCAGCTTAGCCCCGTTTTGCGGTAATGTACAGTCAATGTTTTCTGAAACCCGAGGTGAAACCAAAACAGACGAGCTTCTGATTACCAAGTTTTAATCTTATTTATAATACCAAAGTCAAATGATAGAAAACCATCCCCTATCAAACTAATAATTGCGACGAGCACACTAACCACATTTTAACTGTTAACGACCAAAATCCCCAGAGCTGGTTTTTCAAAATAGACCATCTATAAGTAGAGGCTGAAAAGTAGTTGTACACTTCTTGTACAATGCCGAAAAAGTTAACAGCTTTGATGCTAGATGAAGCAGCATCATTCAAGACTAGATTGAGGGAATGTGAACAACACGGCACAAAAAATGCATTAGGCTTTAGGTTCAAAATTTTCTTCTAGACCCCTACGAACTCTGAAAATTTCAGAAAATTTCCATTTTTGCTTGAATGAAGTTGATCCGTTTTACCGCAAAAGGATTAGCTCTGGTAACCGAGAAACTCGATGCTTAATTTTATCCGCTCAAACATTTCTTGCCAGCGCTCAACTTCATTCCTTATGATTCGTTGATTTTCAGAATGAATTGTCTTATTCAGAGATAGCAACATACTGCACTCTACCCAAGATTGAAACACTTTCATATGTCCTGGAGATTTTTCATGTTCTGATGAAAGCTCAGACATATGTTTCCAATCACAATAACCAGATTCGGAAGACAAAGATGTTCGAATGTTGCTGAAAAGTCGACAGTAAAAACAAAAAATTGCTTCTTTTGATACAGAATGAATAAACCAAGCACGTGAGACATTTTCTCCATCACACATGAGTCTACGATAATTATTTACAATGAATCTGGGTCCATCTTTATTCGCAGGAAACTCGGTGTTAAAAACTTGTTCTGGTCCACGTTGTATTAAAATTCTACGATTGTTGTCAGTTATGTGTACTCGCCATTCACTAGGGTCATGAGATATCAGCATATCATCATGTTCTTGGGAGGAGTAAGATTGAAACGTGTTCTCTATTTCTGCTATAGGTAGATGAAAGTTATCATCTACCTCAAGAACAGACAGATAAACAAATTAATTAAAATCAATTCAAATTCAACTGAACATATAATACAAATAATAAAAGTAATCAAGTTAGTTTACCTACGAGGCTGCTTAATCACTTGTAGATGTTTTCAAATTTGCAAGCCCTGTATTTAGACAGATATGCAGCAGCACGTATTCAATTGCGCTTATGAATGGTTCTAAATCTAAAAGCTCTAAGGCAGATAAACAAATAATTGCGAATAGAGTTTAAATGCAACTGAAATATATGAGAGAATTAATAGAAGTTTTCCAAAGCGCTTAACTTTGATGATACTAATAATACTTACAATGACTTATTTGGGTTCATGTATAACTTAAAAACAAAAGAAAAGGACACACTGTTAAGCAAATGTACTCATCTAGATTCAGCATAAACCCAAGAAAGTCATTGTGATGTCGAAAGTTTGCAGCTTCATCAAGAACTTTTGGTGTTTTGCACTTTGCTACCTGACGAATGTGAAAGAAGGCCACAGGACATGTTTAAATAAATTACTACCAACTGTCTTTGTGAAAATTTTCCGAAGACTTCTATTGCTCTTCGAACCTTTCTCAGTCTTCCAGTTAGTGTGACTTCTGGTGAAAGAAGCTTCTCAAAATTGAAGTTAATTAAAAATTACTTGAGATCTGCGATGTCTCAAGAATGTCTGCTGGGGCTGGCTATGATGTCAATCGAAAATCAAATCCTGATAGAAATCGACGTGGAATCAATCATCAAAGACTTTGCCGAAAAAAAGATCGTAAAGTAGCATTATAGTTATTCAGAATTGATCAAGCTTCTGCGTTTATTTTGTGATGGTTTTGGAGGCCAAAATAAAAACTCACACATGATCCGTGCATTACTCCACTGGCTTCAGAATCGCTCACCAAAATATGTTCAAGATATTCTTTCAACATTTCCTGTTAGAGATCATAGCTTTCTACCATGTTTGGCTTTGTAAATCATTAGTCAGAAGGTGATAAGTCAACCATAATTTATCAAGACATCATAAGTCCATACTCATTTCATTGATTACTCTGAAATAAAGCAACATAAAAATCATTTTAGAATCGGATCTTCATTTTGAAGAGATACTTTACATATTAACTTCTTCAAATCTCATTACCAGTAACGGTTTCTGAGATACAGCATTTGCCTGATTTTCTCGAAAAAACGAAGAATGGACTTATGTATTTATGGCCGTTTACTCAAATAATGTCCATCGGTCTTCGGGATAAAGGTGACCATGGTCATCCGGGTCAACCCTTCATTCTTATTGAGCTTCGTTGTTTTAATAAATGCTCGTAAACTGCTCCCACTTTTCTCTTTGTGTGCATTGCTTGTCCATGCAACTTTTTCTTTCCCTCTTGATGTTTTTTTCTTTTTTTTCTTTTCTTTTCTCTGAAGCAGTAAAAATTTGCCCTTTGTTACTCGTTTCGCAATCGCAACGTCTGTTTGCGCATGAGGAAAATGAGCAGAGTAAGAAGAACAATGAGAGTACAATTACACTTTCCATGAATCTGCACTTGGTTTCTTGTGCGTATTGTTATTCCATTTTGCTTTATTTCACTAGTTTTTATCATTTTTGTTTTGTTCTGTAGGGTACATGCGAGGCGAGTCTGATTAAAAAACGTATCAGGAACTTTTTATTTTTTAAATGGGTTGGAAGTGGAATGCAATGGTGTGTTGAAGTAGGTGTTATTTCAGATTTTAATTTGAAAATGTTTAGGCCTGGAAGCTCCATACTTTTTCACTTTTTTGATACTTTTTTAGACAAGGCTACTTTTTTGGAAAAAATTGAAAATTGGGAAATTCAATCCTATCACGTGAAATATCGCAAATTTCATGTCACATGCTGAAATGCAATTTGAAATAAGATCGATTTCAACTTTTTTTGAATGTCAAGTTCAGTTGTTAAATTATCAACCCGAAAATATAAATTTACAACAAAATACCTAATTTTCGAGCAAATAGTTGAATATCCTACCAAACTATTAAAATTTCAAGCTAGAAAGACGAATTTTCAACAAAACTGATGAAGTTTAAGCCAAACAGTTAGATTTTGAAAAAAAAGATGAAATTTCTAACAAAAGAGACAGATAAATTATTACGAAAGTAGTTCCACTTTCTACTAAGTAGCTGAGTTTTCAAACAAAGAAGATGAATTCTCAACCAAAAAAAGTAATAGCTGATATTTCCACCAAAAAAGACGAGTTTTCAATAAAATAGTTGAATCTTCAACTCAAACAGATTAATAATCAACCAAACTGTTTCCTTTTTAATCAAAAAAAATTAATTTTCTACGGAAAATGAAAAGGTTAAATTATCAGTCAAAAAAATTAATTTCTACAAAAAAAACGAATTTCCAACAAAGTAATTAAATTTTCAACACAAAAGACAAATTTCCAACTTCAGTGATGAATCATTAATAAAAAAAATGAATGTTCAGAAAAGTAGATAATTTTTCATCAAAAAAGTTCATTTTCAATCAAATAGTGCAATTTTCAACAAAATAGTTGAAAACTCAGCCAAAACAGATTAATTTTTCACCAAAAAGTTGCATTCTCAACCAAAAAAAGTGAAATTTTTACCAAAAGAGATGAATTTTTAACCCAAAAAGACGAATTTTCAACACAAGTGTTGAATTTTCGAACAAGAAAGGTTCTGCGATCGTTGAAGAAGAAAATTCAACCAAATTATTGAATTTTCATTCCAAAAAGACGAATCTTTTCCAAATAAGTTGAATTTTTAACCCCATAATGTGAATTTTCAACATGAAAATTAATTTCCAACCAAATACTTAAATTTTTTATGAACACAGTTGAATTCTGAATCAGAACATGGTTATTTTCTACAGAAAATTTGCATTACTAACCAAAAAAGATGAAATTTTTACTAAAAAATATGAATTTTTAAGCCAAAGAGACGAGTTTTTAACTAGAGTTGAATTTTCAAACAAGAAAGATTTTTCAGTCAAGAAAGAAAGTATATTTATACCAAATTGTTGAATTTTCAAGCCAAAAGGACGATTTTTTTACAAATAAGTTGAATTTTGAAGCCTAAAATATGAATCTTCAACAAAAAATATAATTTTTAACCAAATAGTTAAATCCTCAACCAAAGGAGATTAATTTTCAATGAAACAGTTGCATTTTTAATTAAAAGAATGAAATTTCTATCAAAAGGGATAAAATTCCAAATCAAAAAGACGAATTTTCAACAATAGAGTTGTACTTTAAACCTGGAAATATAAATTTAAAAAAAATTAATTTCCAATCAGATAGTTTAATATTTTACCAAACTGTTAATATCTCAAGCTAAAAAGACGAATATTCTAAAAAACAGTTGCATTTCAAGCCAAACAGTTGCATTTTAAAACAAAAAGGATGAAATTTCTAACTTTATTTCACTAGTTTTTATCATTTTTGTTGAACAGGCAAAGGAAAATTTTAAACTTTCAAGATTTCTAACAAGCCAGAAAGAAGTGAATTTTGGATCTCAATTTTTTTTTTTACTAGGAAAAGGCGAATTTTCGGTTTTTAACATTTTCATCAAGTTAAAGCTTAGGTTAAAGCTTAAAATCTTTGGAAATTTCTCGATCTTTTTCGAATCTCTTCAAATCCCTTAAAATACTCTGAGATATTTTAAAACTCTTGAAATCTTTTAAAATCTCTTGATATTTCTCAAACTCTTGAAGATTCCTTGGAATCTTTTGTAACTGTTGAAATCCATTAAAAATTCCTTGTAGTCTTTTCAAAATACCTAAAATATTTAAAATTTCTTAAAATCTTTGATACCTTGAAATATTTTGAAATCATTGACATTTTTTGAAATCCTACATTTCTTGTAAATAAATTATTGAAAATCCATAAAAATATTTCGAAATCCCTTAAAATCCACGTTATTAAGTGTCTTTAAAATTCCTAAAAATTATTGAGATCCTCAGATATTTTATAAAATCTCTTGAGATCCGTTGAAATTTCTCAAAAATCCTTTTAAATATTTGGAAATCCTCTGAAGACCCTCGGAATCTTCTAAAATGTGATGAAATATCATAAATTCTATGAAGGTCTTCCAAATCTTCCAATCCAACACAGACTTCTCTCATGTTGCCCTTATGGTTTCCCTTAAGGGGCCCTCGCGGACCTCTCGCACTTGCCCCGGCGGTAAATTTTTAATTTCCAAAAATACCTTCAATGATTTTCTCATGATGTTTGAGGATATTTAAATAAATAAATGTGTATTGTCAATATGTGTCAACAATTTCAAAATGAAAAATATTTATTTCAGCACCTGGACCGGAACTTGTTTTCATGACCAACATTTTATCACACTTGCGTTTTTTGTTTTGACTAAGTTACTACAATGTTCATACCTTTTTCAGACAGACACTCCGCACGCTCATCAAAATTTCTTAGATTTTTTTTTCTTAGTAACTACACATTTGTATGAGATGTTGTCAGTAATTGACATAATAGACAGTTTATTACACAAAAAAATCGTTTGATTTTTGTAAACTGAAGCATGAGGGCAACAAACAGAGCCCATTGCGGGGGCCCTCATTGTATATCTAGGGCTTCGAAGTTCAACTTCCAAAAAAATGTCATCAAATTTCTAACAAAAATGCAGTTCTTGTAAGCCTGAACTAATAAAACATAAAAATTTGTAGTGTCAAGTAAATATTCACCCTTTGAACTAAGAAATTTCAACCGATCGACCGTGAGGGCGAACGGACAGTGCCTCTTGTGGGGGCCCTCGTGGGTTTTTCCCTCTGGATTGTCCACATAGGCCCCGGATGGGAGCCAACATTCCAAGGAGAGCTAAACTGGTCTCTTCTACACTAGAGCTTGTAAGCTACCTAAACATTGCCCCTGTACCGTGCAACCGTCTTTACAGAGCCGCGAACGGGCCTCATCACCAGGCGTCCATGAAACGCGCAGTCGCAGTACCTTCCACTCACGCAAGCATTGCGAGATGGGATACGCGACTTCGAAAAATCGAGGAGCCTGGATGCTCGTTCCGAAACCGGCATTGAGAGTCTACTCCTGCAACCGAGTTTCGATCTACCCTAGCTTACCATACAGGCGAACAGGCTAGAGAGTCTACTCTCGACACCGAATACGAGTGTTGTAAGCGTAAAGGCCTTCTCTTCGAGTCACAAAATTTCAACGGCACGACCTTCTGTACTATTTTCGAGGAATTTTGCTGAGGTTACGGTAAAATAAGATTCTAAGTCCGAGATTTTGCATTTTGTCACTTTGACTTACATTTATTTTACTAGATTCCTGATAGCGGAGGCACACGGGCTAGAAAGTCTACTCTCGAAACCTAGCAGTAACCTGTCAAGAAATTCGTATTCTAAAAGTACTCGAATTGATGGAAACTTCGAGAATTTTTCAATTTTGAGAGAGATAAAATAAATGATCCTTTTTTTAAATTTGAGCTGCGAGAAACTCAACTAGTTTTAGAGAACCTAAAAGAGATATAAAGAGAGCGATTGAGACTCAGATCGAATTCCGTAGAATTCGAGCACTCTGACTCTGATTTAGAATATCTTTATATATTAGAAATAGTATCTCGATTAAAAAATCAATTCAAGGAAAGCCAGAAACTTTCGAGCTTTAAGAAAAACAATATAATAGACTTGAATGTAGTACTTTATCCGTTTTTTCTATTTCAAGAATGGTAATTCAAGTTATCAAATGAAGCATATCCTTCGAGTCTTCCTGAAATCTTCTTGTAAGTTGGATTTAAAACCGCAAATCCTCTATTCAAGTTAACAGACCCTCATCTTTTATACACAACTCCAGATTTTTCTTACACTTCAGATGGATAGTTCAGTAAAAAGTGAGATAAGAAGGTAAGAAGTGAAGAAGAATTCTCGTAACTTTTCAGATAAGCCGATTTGCGTGCCGGACCAAAAGCGGATCTACGGTGTAGCTCGGCACGAAGACGCCAAGGTCATTTGCAAAGTAGAGGCATACCCACCACCCGATAGCTTCCGGTGGGCTTTCAACAACACCGAGGAAATGGTGGACGTGCCCCAAGCTCGATACAAGGACTCGACTCGTCACACCCAAAGCGTCCTCACCTACAGACCCGTCAACGAAATGGACTACGGTACCGTTCTTTGCTGGGCTAGCAATACCGCAGGGCAACAAAAGAACGCCTGCATATTTCATATCATTCCTGTTGGTACGTAGCTTCTCTCCATATCATCATTTTGACCTACACCAACTTGATATTTTATAGTTGGTACAAAGTCAGTACCGTAAACTGGGGCTAAGTGGCGCAAATGTGGGGAAATCGGCTCATTCTTAATTCCGTATTTATTAATTTTTATATACGATCAAGCTGAATCCCTTTTGAGCTGAACGTAACTCGTTTGGTTCTAACCTCGTTATACTACCGGGGCACAATTGGTTGAGACACCGAAAACTGGCTTGAGTTCAAGATTTCGTCGGAATTGCATGAAACTTGGTATAACAGGGTTTTTGACGTCGCTCACTTTGATTTTGACGTCGTTAGTTACGAATTCAAAATGGTGGGTCCAATATGGCAGCCAAAATTTTTAATTTTGTACAGATTTGCCTAAAAATTGGTACAAGGGGGTTTCTAAGGTCGCTTATTTCAATTTTGACGTCGAAAGATACAAACTCAAAATGGCGGGTCTGATATGACGGCCAAAATTTTAAACTTTTTACGGATTTGCCTAAGACTTAGTACAAGGGGGTTTTTGAAGTTTCTAATTTTGATTTTGCTGTCGAATGTTACAAATTCAAAATGGCGTATCCAAAAGAGTGGTCAAAATTTTAAGATTTCCACAGATTTGCCTAAAACTTGGTGCAAGGGTGTTTTTAAGGTCGCTAATTTCAATTTTGATGCCATATGTTACAATTCAAGAATGGGGGATCCAATTTGGTGGGCAAAATTATTATTTTTTGAAACATTCCTTCGAATTTTGGTACAAGGGGGTTTTGAAGGTCGCTGATTTCGATTTTGACGTAAAAAGCTACAAATTCAAAATGGCGGGTCTGATATGATGGCCAAAACTTTAAGTCTCTTACAGATTTGCCTGAAACTTAGTACAAGGGAGTTTTTGAGGTCTCTAATTTTGATTTTGATGTCGAAAGATACAGATTCAAAATGGCGTATCCAATATCGCAGCCAAAATTTGGAAATTTTCACAGAATTGCCTAAAACTTAGTACAAGGGTGTTTTCAAGGTTGCTTATTAAAATTTTGATGCCATAAGTTACAATTTAAAAATATCGGATCCAATATGGTGGGCAAAATTATTATTTTTTTAAACATTCCTTCGAATTTTGGTACAAGGGGGTTTTGAAGGTCGCTGATTTCGATTTTGACGTCGAAAGCTACAAGTTCAAAATGGCGGGTCTGATATGACGGCCAAAACTTTAAGTCTCTTACAGATTTGCCTGAAACTTAGTACAAGGGAGTTTTTGAGGTCTCTAATTTTGATTT
>JAUMHM010000087.1:6267982-6298586 GCA_032362435.1 Melikaiella ostensackeni | reverse complement strand
TCGATTTTGACGTCGAAAGCTACAAGTTCAAAATGGCGGGTCTGATATGACGGCCGAAACTTTAAATCCCTTACAGATTTGCCTAAAACTTAGTACAAGGGAGTTTTTGAGGTCGCTAATTTCGATTTTGATGTCGAAAGATACAAATTCAAAATGGCGTATCCAATATCGCAGCTAAAATTTTAAAATTTTCCCAGATTTGCCTAAAACTTGATACGAGGGTGTTTTCAAGGTTGCTAATTAAAATTTTGATGCCATAAGTTACAATTTAAGAATAGTGGATTCAATATGGTGGCCAAAATTAATTTTTTTAAAAACATTTGTTCAAATCTTCGTGCAAGGAAGTTTTTAAGGTCGCTGATTTTGATTTTGACGTAAAAAGCTACAAATTTGAAACTATGGATCCAATATGGCGGCCAAAATTATTTTTTTCACAGATTTGTCTGAAATTTGGTACAAGGAGGTTTTCGAGGTCACTTACTTCGATTTTGACGTCACAAGTTTTCAAATTCAAAATGGCGTATCCAATAGAGTGGCCAAAATTTTTGAGTTTTCACAGACTTGCCTAAAACTTAGTACAAGAGTGTTTTTGAGTTCGCCTGTTTGAATTTTGATGCCACAAGTTACAATTTAAAAAAGCAGATCCAGTATAGTGGCCAAAATTATTATTTTTTAAAACATTTCTTCGAATTTTGGTACAAGGGGGTTTTGAAAGTCGCTGATTTCGATTCTGACGTCGAAAGCAACAAATTCAAAATGACGGGTCTGATATGACGGCAAGAATTTTAAATTTCTTACAGATTTACCTAAAACTTAGTAAAAGGGAGTTTTTTTCGCTTATTTCAATTTTGATGTCGAAAGTTACAAATTCAAAATGGCGTATCCAATATCGCTGCCAAAATTTTAAAATTTTTTGAGATTTGCCTAAAACTTGGTACAAGGGTGTTTTCAAGGTCGCTAATTTAAATTTTGATGTCATAAGTTACAATTAAGAATAGCGGATTCGCCTAAAACTTGGTACAAGGGGGCTTATAGGGTTGTTAATTTCGATTTTGACGTCAAAAATTACAAATTAAAAGTGGCAGTTCCAATTTGGTGGCCGAAATTTCAAATTCTCACAAGGAGGTTTTCAACGTCGCTTATTACGATTTTAATGTCAATAGCTACGAATTCAAAATGTCGGGTCCTATATGGCGGCCAAAATTCGAAATTTTTTTACAGATTCGTCTAAAACTTGGTGCAAGAAGGCTTCTAAGATCGATTATTTCGATTTTGACGTCAAAAACTAAAAATTAAAAATTGTGGTTCCAATATGGCGGCCAAAATTCTTAATTTTTTACAGATTTGTCTAAAACTTAGTATAAAGGTGCTTACCTAAGGTCGCTTATTTTCATTTTGACGTGAAAAGTTACAAATTCCAAATGGTGGGTCCAATATGGCGGCCAACATTTTTGAAATATTCACAGATTGGCCTAGAACTTGGTACGAGTGGGTTTTTAATGTCGCTAATTTTGATTCTGACATCAAATGTTACATATTCAGAATAGCGGATCCAAGATGGTGACCAAAATTAATTTTTTTTGTAAAATTTTTCTAAAACTTGGTGCAAGGAGGTCTTCAAGGTCGATTATTCCGACTTTGACGTCAAAAGCTACAAATCCAAAATGGCGGATCCAATACAGCGACAATAATAATTTTTTCTTCGCATATTTGCCTAAGACTTGATACAAGGGGGTTTTCAAGGTCGTTAGTTGCGATTTTGATGCCAAAAGTTACGACTCGAAAATTGGGGATCCAATATGGTGGCCGTAATTAGTTTCTTTTGTTGGCTACAGATTAGTACAACAGAGTTTTTAAGATCGATTATTCCGATTTTGACGTCGAAAACCACAAATTCAAAATAGCGGATCCAATATGGCGGCTAATTTTTTTTCACAGTTTTGCCTGAAACTTGGTACAAGGGGGCTTTCAAGGTCGCTTATTTCGATTTTGATGTCAAAAGTTACAATTTAAAAATTGTGAATACAATATGGTGGCCAAATTTTTTTTTCAGATTTGTCTAAAACTTGGTGCAAGGGGGTTTTTAAGGTTGCTAATATCTGTTTTCACGTCAAAAGCTACAAATAAAAAATGGCGGATCTGATATGGCGGCGAAAATTTTTTCGCGTTGCACACCAACTCACCTATTTGTATCTCCGAGTAGAATGATTCTTTCCTCAGGAGTATTTGAAACGCGATATTACTTTTTCTGAGTCTCACAATTACTGTCTTACAATTTTTAGTTGCGAACCTCTATACTTCCTACCTAGAAAATGGAAACATTGCATTCAGAAATGCACAGTCAGAAGTGCGCCGCCTTACCCCTTATGCGCCATTTGGACCCAGATTACGGTATCTATACAATCATTTTATAGACAGTTTATCTATCCAGCTGATAAGGTAACACATTATGTATTTCGTGTCACAAACGGAGGCATTTTTCATGTATTTGGCACCCGAAAAAGTATTTTTAGGGTGGGAGGCAATCGAGAAAATGGCATGCATCAGGCATTAGGCCTAAGACCCAAATCTCACTCTGACAACAATTGTTGGATAGGAGCTACAAGTATTGGGAGAGATTATAGGCCAATCAGTGAAAACATTGAAAATCGCAAATCTTTCAACCTTTTCCTAGGTTTGGAATATGTTTAAAAATAAAAAAACTTTTTATTTATCAAAAATAGTTTTACAAAAATATAAAAAGTTTGCAAACTTGCTGCACCACTTTTCTGGTCATTTTCCACGAATTATTATTTTTGCAGCAACTTTAAAGGTCCGGAACTCAAAATATTTTGAATAATTAATGTTTTTATGAATATCTTATAGGAAGAAATTGCAAAAGTACTGCAAATTGTCAGGAGATTTTTAAGAATTGTATCATCTGCCAATTTGCAGTTTTTTTCTTGAAGCTATTCAAAAAAACAATAATCATTCCAAAAATTGTAAGTTCCGGACCTTTCAAATGGTTGCAAATCTAATAAATTGTGAAAAACGTCCTAAAAAACGTTACAACTAATTTGCAAAAGTTTTAAAACTTCTTTGGAATACTTGTGCAAAACATCAGAATTCTATGATTTTTAGTACGTTCCGATCCTCGAAGAGGGTCGCAAAATGGGATTTATTGTTTTTGCAGCCTAATTCATTAGTCCTTGAAATTTGAGAACTTTTTGAGTCAATGTTAATTAATTTTCTTCACTGACTGGCCTTTTACTGGAATTTTTTAGGAAAGAGGTGACCGAGCGAATCCGGCTCGAAGGACCAAAATAGCTTTCTTCAACAAATCACATACAGATTTTAACAAAAGAATTGTTGAGTTAGAAATACTTTAAGGGTTTCAAATAAGTCTTTTTAAGTTTCCTTTCAAAGAAGTTTAGATAAATTAGAATGAAGGTATGAGAAATGAAGAATCGAAACTAATTAAGTCTTTGTTTCACCGAATTGTTTACAGGAAAGCCCGATTCTCCGCATAACTGTACACTGACGAATCAAACAACTGTTTCACTCTCAGTAGAGTGTATTGCCGGCTTTGATGGCGGTCAAGTGCAAAGCTTCATTTTGGAAGTGTACGACCAACACACTGGGGTTCTCCAAGCAAACGTCACTTCGAAAGAGAATGCATCATTCACGGTCAAAGGCTTGGAGCCCGGAAAAGTTTTGAACATGGTTCTCTTTGCGGTAAATGGCAAAGGCAGAAGTGATCCCACCCTCCTTGAGGGATTCACCCTCAAAGTTGCCGAGAAGCAGACTGGTAAGTGATGCTTCTTGATAAAAATGTGATACAGGACCGATTTCTTACCTCTCACTCGAAGCAACTTTTTTTAGCATTATGCACAATTCAGTAATTTTTGTAATTAGGGTAGACCGGAGTAAACCCGACGATAATTTGAGACGAGCGTCAAATCACGAGTATCAAATCACCGCTTTTGTCACATAATGCACACGACACTTTTTGCAACAACCGGATGAAAAATGCGAGTTTCTTAAAGCCCGTAAAGCATGTCAACAAATAGGCAAGGGCGTTTCTGGACCAGGATTCCCATCTTACCGACTTTGAGGACATTCGACAGCTCAAGTGATTCACGTCCGTGCTAAGTTTCTAGAATATTCTTGATGAGGTTATCAATATCCTTCTAGAAGGTTCGAAAATTTAGAATGGACAACAATGCAAACTCGAAGACAAACGGAAATACAACTTTGGAAATATTTACCTAGAATGCTTAATCAGAATAAAAAATAACCTTGAATATTCTCACATAAAATTTGTTTCTCACACATGTGCAATATTATTTTTTGAAGTCATCGCAAATATGCTAGAAACTTAGCACGGACATGAACCACTTGAAATGTCAAACGGCCTCGAAGTCGGTGAAGTAGGAATCCTGGTCCAGAAACGCCCTTAACCATCTACTTGTGTAGACGATTTGTGCCTGATTGACGAAATAACATTATGTAAACATTGCACGCCAAAGACTGCTCTAGAAACTGCTTTGAAACTGACTGAATGCTTCTTCGAAACGGTACCAGATAGCGCCATCGAAGGCACCGTTTTTAACACTCTAAAATCAATTTTGCTCCTGCATCACCGCGGTAGAAGTGCTTTTACTCCGCTCGAGACAATTTGACGTCATCGGTCACAAATCGGCCATTTTTGTCACGCGAAACGAGCGTAAATATATTTTGAACTTGGATTAAGTTTAATTTCTATAATTACTTGACGGAATAATGTTTCATCTTTCAAAAGATCGAATTTTCACGCTGGAAGTATTTTAATTAGTATTGCAAACGTTATATTCCTGCCGGCGAATTTTCAATTCTCTAGTTCTCGAAACTGTTTTCTGCATAATTTTTCTTTTACAACATAAATTTTCTAAATTTGAGTTTATAACACCATTTCTCTAATAAAATAGATGATTTTATGCAGAGAAGACGTAAACTGATGAAGGAATAGCGATGTTATTTGCAATGTCGCTTTAGCCCCGGCGGTCGGTCTTGCCCCGGTCTACCCTACTATAAGATCACAAGTAAATCTTATGAAAGGATATCATCTTAATCTCTTCTCTTTTCTTTAAACTTCCAACCGTAGCAAACTTTTGAATTTTTTAATGCCAGTGACGTATTTACGCCAAAAGCCAAAATTTTTAGGAGCGGTACGGCTGCTTAGCATTTTTTTATTATCACAGAACAAGCCAGCTTTCACTTGTATTGTCTTTTTTGACTTATGAACCCTGCAGTCGAAAAAAACTAGTAATGAAAATTGAAATAGAGCGGCAAATTTTTAGGGGCGGCACGGTGGCTTAGCATTTTTTTATTATTACAGAACGATTCTGACTTGACTTATCCAGGGCTGCCACACAGTTTTTCCAGTCCCTTTTTTTTCAAATCATTTTTTAGTCACTTTTCTAAGATAGAGTCACTAGAGTCACTTTTCTTTCAATAAATTAAAACAGAGAAGCTGAGGATTACCCACTATTAAATTGAGGTCTATACATATTTCTCAATTTTTTGAATTCTTTTGAATTCCTTTGAATATTACTGAATTCAACGGCTCTTAATTTCGCGAAAGCTTGTTGGAGTTCAACCTATTGGAATCCAAATTTCAAAGGGATGACT
Source organism: Melikaiella ostensackeni (assembly GCA_032362435.1). Classification (NCBI taxonomy): domain Eukaryota; kingdom Metazoa; phylum Arthropoda; class Insecta; order Hymenoptera; family Cynipidae; genus Melikaiella; species Melikaiella ostensackeni. Next base: position 6,292,937 of record JAUMHM010000087.1, on the reverse strand, counting down.
TGTTGACTTTTAATCAGGAATTCCATCTGATCAGATATTTCATATATTCAGTTAATGGAATTGAATGTACATATTGAAAATGAAATAGACACAAAACAATGTTATCCAGACACCTTCTCATTCGGCTCAATGTCCATCGGATCAGAAACAAAATGGACTAAACGGACTGGTAGATTTCCAATCCTATCCATCGACGCGCATTGCATCCGACGACGCGTATCGCCAAATTTACAAGTGAAATTGCTTTTAGTCGTTTCACAAGCGAAAGGCCGTGGATATCAACCCAAAAATCGATCCATCCGCTCTGTTCATTGAACGAAAAACTTTAATCAAATTTCTTCCTGTTTTCATTTGAACCTTGACTTCCACACGGCTTCTTGTTTGCAGTCCTGTTTTTGACTTTGGATATTGCGATAGAAACGTACTTATAAATAAAAAAGTTTGCCAAAAGGTTATTTGGGGCTAAAACTTTCCGAATAATTTTCTAAAATCTGCTGACTTTCTCCAAATTTGTGGTTTTTACAAGGGTAGGGGAGCGGTGGCGAATGCGGCGCACATAAAGGAAAATGCACGATTAAAATTCAAATATAAAGTAAAATATTGTAATAAGATATATTTTGTTTAGGCCAATATTTTACTAATGCTCTATGCATGGAGATAATTTAATTGAAGTTCATTAAAACATTTAATTGATGTGTTTTCCAAAAAGTGTATCTGCGCCAAGTTATCCTACCTTGTTTGGTAATGTGGCGCGTTTCGATTTCAATTCGTAATTATTGAATAACAAACAAATTATGAAGGAAAATTTGTAAAATTTTATAAAAATAAAATGAATGTATTTATGTTCAATGTTATTAACATATTTGAGGGATCAGGTCTGCCGAAATTTCAAGAAAAAATGTTTTGTTAACAGTGCAGAATGACTCAACAATATGAAAAATGACATAATGAAGGATATTTTTGAATAATTATCAATGGGGAAACTCTTCAAACAATTTTTTATATCAAACTATAATATTAAGTTAAGGTACAACCTACAACGAACAATAATAGAATTTTTATGCTCAATGTCGTGGCTACTATTCCCCCCTGGTTATAATTTTCATGAGATCACTCAACTAGAAGTACTTCAAATTATTACATATAGGTATTCATACTTTTTCTCTTAGAAACTACAAAACTGGATAAATCTTATCTCATAAGTTCTCTTTTTCTTTCCTATTCCTTTTTGCTTGCTTCTATCTTCTCCTTTTTCAGCTTTCTTTTTTAGTTGCAGCTCCTCCTTTAACTTCATTTCAACTGCTTTTTTTGCTTTGATCTCAGCTTTCAAAATCTTTTTTTCTTGTATTGCTTCATCCTTACCAGCCTTTTTTTGTGCATTAGTTTCCCTTTCCTTTTTAGCTTCTTCGGCTTTCCGAACAGTAGACACACCTCTCATGGTTATTTTTAATTTCATTCTTACATGCTGTATTTTCGATTAATTAAATTTTTTCCAATCTGTCCACAAAATATGTGCACTTACATGGTTTCTATTTCTTCTTGTGGAATATAAATTTGGAAATTTCAATTTTTTTTCATGCTTCTTTTCAATTCCATACTTACATGCTGTATTTTCGATTAATTTAATTCCTTCTAATCTGTGCACGAAACATGTAAACTTACATAGTTCCGGCAACTGAATAAAAATCACTAAGGAACGTTTGTCTGGTCCTAAATTTTTATAATAATAAAAAAAAATTCTCTTGCTTTTTTTATAATTATGAAAATTTAAGATCAGACAAACGTTCCTTAGCGCTTTTTATTTAGTTTTCGAAATTCTCAACTCGATATTGCTTTTCGTGTGACCGTAAGTTGGTTTAAAAAAATGTGCAAAAATTTTTTCGAGGTTACGCTCACATGGCCTTGAATGTGTTCTAGGACAGATTTCATATGAAATCGGTCCAAATATGTTTCTGTTCAATAGATGAATAAAAAATGTTCACATAATTTACCCAAATTCTTTTTTCTACTAATAAAATATCAGTATTCTTGAGAATTAATTTCGCGCAAATCACCTTATCACTTTCATAGGTCGTATGAACTAATTTTAGGAAAAAAAAAATAAAAATCTAAATATTTTTTGGCCAAAAAAGTCGAACTGAAAAGTGTCCTTTAGTAGAATCATCCATGTACAGTGGGTTTGGAGACCCCAAAAATCTTGACGTCAAAAGTTACAAATTCAAAATGGCGGATCCAGTGTGACGGCCAAAATTTTAAAATTTGTACAGATTGGCCTGAAATTCGGTTAAAAGAAACATTTAAGATCGCCAATTTCGATTTTGACGTCAAAAGTTACGAACTAAAAATGTCGGATCCAATATGGTGGCCAAAATTAATTTCTTTTACAAACTTGCCTGAAATTTGGTACAAGGGAGCTTATGAGGCCGTTAAATACGATTTCGACGTCAAAAGTTACAAATTCCAAATTTCGTACTTGAAGGTAAAAATATTTTTTCATCTTAATATTGCTTCTTTGGAATAATTTCTGAATCTCGATATTCGAGGCTTAGAATTTCTGAATAATTTTCTGAAATCTGTTGACATTCTTCGAATATGTGGTTTTTACGTGAAGAATCTATTTCCCATGAATTAAAGTCTCTATTGAGAAAGTGGATTACTGTCTCTATGTTTGAAAAATTAACAATATTTAAATTTTTTGAATCAAATCTTATTAATGATAAGATGCTTTGACTATCTATTTTGTTTTCTTGACGCAATTAAAATGTTTGTTCGATTAGTGTTGGGGAGAATTTTTCACAGAACATTGGTTTACAACTTGAGGATTTTCTATGCAGGAAGTTAAAACTCTTTCTCATCTATTCTGATTTTTCTATTTTTGGTATTATTGTCTTCAGTGAAATTGATAAAAATTGAGGGAATGTCATGGACGTGATTGGAAGACCGGTGAAAAATATTTAAGATTTTTATCCAATTGGTAAAAACTGAGATTTGATGCATTACAGAAAGATTTATTGATAAAATGCAAGATTTATGGGTTTTTATGAAAAAAAAAAAATTGATATGAACACAAAATTACGTTTTAACTTTAATATTAAAATAAATAAATGAAAATTCAATGAGACTATCAATAAATTTAAGAAATCCATCTATCTATATATAAACAAAACTGAAAAACTGACTTTTAACTTGCTTTCTACTGCGTATATATAACTTTTACAGGCTTCGAAGTTCCATACTTTTCTACTTTTTTCATGCTTTTCAAGGCAAGGCTACTTTTTTGCTACTGCTTTCAATGTAAAGCTACTTTTTTGCCACTTTTTTCAGTATAGTGATATAAAAAATTGATTGTACTAACAAATTTCATTTTTTTTTAAATTAAAAATGAAAAATGAAAGGAACATATGCCTAAGAAACTACTCTAGCTAAAAAAAAATCAATCAGAATCGAACAGTAGATTTCTCAATTATGTTTTATCAAAGTTGAGATTTTTTTAATCTCATAAATCTTCTACTGAGATTTCCTTACATGACTATTAATTTTCCAAAACATTTTTTGCCAATCGCTACCCGCTATCGAAAAAATTGGCTTTTTTCAATTTTTTCATTCATTGAAATGTTTATTAAATTCCCAATGTAAGATTATGTGAAGATAACAATTCAAATACTTGTTTTCAATACAAAAATCAAATGTTGAAGATTGTAAAAACTTGAAAACGAAATTTTCAACAATTGAAAATAGTTAACAATATTCAACTGTCGATTTTTTGAAAACGGGTCGCCATTTCGTTCTTGAATCTTCGACAGCTAACAATTCATTTTTTTGGTTAAAGATCCCAGATTTTAGTTTAGTTTAGTCTTTTTTGTTGAAAATTTATATTTTTGAGTTGGAACTTCAACCGCTTTCTCGAAAATTTATCTTTTTGGCTTGAAATTTCAACAGTTTGGAAAAAATTGTTTTTTTTCCCTTTGACTGAAGAATCTTTCTTGATTGAAAATTCAACCCTTTTGTTAAATTTCATCTTCTTGGTTTGAAAATTCATCTCCTTTGGTTAAATATTTAATTATTTTGTTGAGAATTTAATCATTTTGTTACAAATTTGGTTACTTTGTTGAATATTTAACAATTTTGTTAAAATTTCATCCTTGTTGATTGAAAACACGTCTTTTGGGATGAAAACGCGTCTTTTCGGTTAAAAACACGTCTTTCTGGTTGACAGTTTATCCTTTTTGTTGAAAATTTTTGTTGTTGTTGAAAGTTCAACTCTTTTGTTGAAAATTCGTCTTCTTGGGATGGAACTTCAACATTTTGATTGAAATTGTTTTTCTTTCTTGACTGAAAAGTCTTTCTTGGATGAAAACTCAACTCTTTTGTTAAGTTTCGTCTTTTTGGTTCGAACATTCATCTTTTTCGGTTGAAGATCTTATTATTTGTTGAGAATTTGATTATTTTGTTGAAAATTTAGTTATTTTGCTTCCTAATAGATGAAGCTTTGTAATGGTAACAATTTCGAAAAAAATTTTATTCGTTCAATAAAACGGTCCTTGATTTAAAAATGTCTAATACAATGTTCTAAGCAATTGCCCGGATGTGCACGCGCGCGCGCGCGCGTGTGTGTATGTATGTGTGTGTGAGTGTGTCACACTTTCATATGAAAACGATAACTTGAAGACAATTGCAGATAAATTAATGAAATTTAGATGGCTTATTTTCACAAATAATATCTGAAAATTGACCAAAGGATTTCTAAGAATAAGCACTACAGTTTTTTTAACACTCTATAATATTTTAAAAATGGTTTTTTTTTATAGTAAAACCTTTTTCATTCACATGATTCGAAGTTGATGCAAGATTTATTAACAAGCCTTTTTAGTTTGCAAATCAATCTACTTCAGTAGAGTCAACTATGTTGTCGAAAATTCGTCTTTTTTGGTACAATTGAACTGTTTTTGATTTAAAATTGAAATATTTTTTAGTTGAAATATCATTCATGATCAGTCAAATGAGAGAAAAAATTGTAACTCTGAAAATTTCTGACCGAACATTAAATATATAGACTTTGTTTCGTTTGCCTCAGGTATAGAAATGTAGATTTCGAATAATACAACTGAGTTCAATCGAGAATTGTCTATGCATTTCGTCGTGACAATATGATACATTTCTAAAATGTTTCTTCTGTGATAATTATTTTCTAAATCAAATATTTTAAAATTTTTTTGTTAAAATCAAATTTGTGAATGAAATCTGTTGAATGCTTACATGAAGCTGTCTTTCTTTGTTTTTTGTTTTGCGTAGTTCGATGTTCACAGATTTTAGTTTTTCAATGTCTCTTTGTCTGCCCCACATACAAAATCCCGCAGTTCATACATTTTATACCGTATATGACATTAGTTTTTTCAAACTTAGGAATTTCATCTTTCGTGGATTGTAACAAAGTGTTCTGAAGTTGACTCTTTATCGAAAAGACAATTGTAATATTTAATTGTTTGTAGATTCTAAGTATAAGTAGGGAGAGATCGTTGTGATATGGTAAAATAATAACTCTAGAATAATCTATTCTCCTTTCGTTAGTTAATTTTGGTTTCAAATTTACGTTTTTTATGAGTTTGAGTCTTTCTTCAATATTAATTTTATAAATTCATGTGGATAATCATTACCAATTAATGTTTCGTAAATGAAACCTATATTTTTCTTGTTAAATTCACGTTAAGATAGTTTAATTGCTCTGTCAACTAAGGAGAAAACAATACCCCTTTTGTGTGAAATGTGATGGTTGGAGAGGAATTTTAATGTGCATCCTGATGCTATTGGTTTTTGATATCAATCGGTTTTGATATATCCTTTGTTAAAGATTGAAGTTGTGTCTAAGAAATTGATTCTTTAGTTGAGAGATTGTTCTAGGGTGAATTGTGGTGAACCACCTTTTTGATCGAAATGACCTAATACTTCAAGGAGATCATCTTTATAGATACAAATAAGCGTGTCATTCACGAAACGGTAATAAAATAATATTCTGAAAGATTTATTTTTTATGATGTCTCATGTCTCATTAACAAAGGGTATATCGAAACCGAATGGTATCAAAAACCAATAGCATTGCAGATTAAATTTTCTCTTCAACCATCACATTTCATTTTTTAAAGAGGTATTGTTTTCTCCTTAGTTGACAGAGCGATTAAACTATCTGAACCTGAATTTCACAAGAAAAATATAGGTTTTATTCACGAAACCTTAATTGGTAATAATCATCCTCATGAATTTATAAAAAATAATATTAAAAAAAGACTCAAGCTCATAGAAAAAGTAAATTTAAAACCAAAACTGACTAATGAAAAAAGAATAGATTTTCCTAAACTTATTGTTTTACAATTGTCTTTTTTATTGAAAATAAACTTCAGAACAATTTGTTACGATTTACTAAAGATAAAATTCCTGAGTTTGAAAAAACTGATCTCATCTACGGTATAAAATGTATAAATTGTGGGATTTTTTATGTGGGGCAGACAAAGAGACATTGAAAAACTAAAATCTGTGAACATAGAACTACGCAAAACAAAAAACAAAGAAAGACAGCTTTATGTGAGCACTCAATAGATTTTAATCACAAATTTGATTTTAACAACAAAAATGTAAAAATATTTGATTTAGAGAATAATTATCACAGAAGGAACATATTAGAAATGTATCATATTGTCACGACGAAATGCATAGACAATTCTCGATTAAACTCAGTGCTATTATTTAAATTCTACATTTCTAGACGTAAGGCGAAACAAAACAAAGTCTATATATTCAATATTCGGTTTGATGTTTTCAAAGAGTTACAATTTTTTCTCTCATTTGAATGATCATGGATGATATTCCAACTAAAAAATATTTTAATTTTAAATCAAAAACAGTTCAATTCTACTAAAAAGGACGAATTTTCGACAACATAGTTGAATGCTCAAGCAAAACAGATTAATTTTCTACTGAAAGAGATTAATTTTCAAACTAAAAAAACTTTTTAACAAATTTTTTAAATATTCAAAAATTACCTGTGAATTCAATCCCGGGTTTTTCCACTTTGTTTTTATTATAGTTGTATGGTGCTCATTCTTAATGAGCAATTTGCTTCCTCATTACGACTAATTAGCAAATATATTTGCTTCCTCATAAAGGAAGTAAAAATACAAAAATACCAGTAGGTCGATCAATTCGTCTCGAATCAAAGAGTCTTTTCTATTTTTTTTACCTTAACGTTAAACTATGTTGATGAAAAAAGTTATACTGTAAAAAACAGATTTTTCAAATATTATGAATGACCAGAATGACCATAACTTCCTTACTCAGTAGAATGCATTAATATTATAGGTCAATCGATTCGTCTCGAATCAAGGAGACATTTCTATTCTTGCATAAACTTTGAATTATGTTAATGAAAACATTTTCGCTATAAAACTGATTTTCTTAATATTATAAATGATGATAGATTCCTTAATATTCAATGAAATGTACTAATATTATGGGTCAATCGCTTCGTCTCCAGACAAGGAATCTCTTATGTTCTTGCATCAACCTCGAATTATGTGAATGAAAAAGATTCTACTATAAAAAAAAACATTTTAAAAATATTATAGTGAGCTAAGAAAATTGTAGTGCTTATTCTTAGAAATCCTTTGGTGAATTTTCAGATATTAGTTGTGAAAATAAGCCCTCTAAATTTCATTAGTTTATCTGGAATTGTCTTCAAGTTATCGTGTTCATAAGGAAGTGTGACACACACACACACACACACACAAACACATCCGTACAATTGCTTATAACATTATATTAGACATTTTTCAATAAAGGACCGTTTTATTAAACGAATTAAAATTTTTTTCGAAATTGTTACCATTACAAAGCTTCATCTATGAGGAAGCAAAATAATAAAATTTTAAAGAAAATAATTAAATTCTCAACAAATGATAAAATCTTCAACCGGAAAAGATGTATGTTCAAACCAAAAAGACGAAACTTAACAAAAGAGTTGAACTTTTAACCAAGAAAGACTTTTCAGTCAAGAAAGAAAAACAATTTCAACCAAATTGTTGAAGTTTCAACCCAAGAAGACAAATTTTCAAGAAAACAGTTGAACTTTCAACCAAAAAGACGAATTTTCAACAAAAAGGATGAACTTTCGAATAAAAAGACGAGGTTTCAACCGAAAAGAAGCATTTTCAACCCAAAAGACGTGTTTTCAACCAAAAATGATGACATATCAAAAAATTGTTAAATATTCAACAATATAATTAATTCTTCAAGATAATAATTGAATTCTCAACAAAATAATAAAATATTTAACCGAAAGAGATGAATTTTCAAACCAAGAAGATGAAATTTAACTGAAGGGTTGAATTTTCAATCAAGAATGATTCTTCAGTCAAGAGAAAAAAAAAAGAATTTCATCCTAACTGTTGAAATTTCAAGCCAGGAAGACAAATTTTTGACAAAGCGGTTGAATTTCCAATTCGAAAATATGAATTTTCAACAAAAAAGACGAAACTAAACTGAAATAAGGAATCTTTAACGTAGAACTACGCAAAACAAGAAACAAAGAACGACAGCTTTATGTGGGCACTCAACAGATTTTGATCACAAATTTGATTTTAACAACAAAAATGTAAAAATATTTGATTTAGAAAATAATTATCACAGAAGGAACATATTGAAAATGTGTCATATTGTCAAAAATGAAAGAACTGTGAATTTTAGGCCAGACACTGCAAATTTGAACACAATATATGGTATCATGACGTCATGGAATCCTTTGGTAAGTTTCTTAAAATATCACTCCACAAAATAAAACTTTCATAAATTTCAACTTGCCATCTTGACGTCATAGAGTCACTGGAAAAATTTTAATTATTTCACGTTATAATAAAAAACTTTCATAAATTTCAAACTAACCTGTATACTTGCATAAAATTCAAAATGCTAATAAATTACTCAGTTCCTAAGCTTCATTCTTGGAGCAGACCACAAACATGTGGTCTGCTACGTTTTTATGGTTCTTTAAATGATCTATTGTATTCTTCAACTCAACAAAATTTTAATTATACTAATTGATCAATAGAATATCTAAAGATAATAATATGGGTATAATACATTTTGACTGCTATAGCCATACATTTATTTCAAATTTGAAAGGCTCTGTTCTTATACAATTAAAAAATTCTTTTTTCACAACTATATCTGAATAAGTACCTGATCTTACTATTTTTCGCGATACTTACATTTTCACATACATAAAAAATGTCAATTTATGAATTTTTATGCTGTTCAAATTCTATCTTATTATTACAGACTGATAATTCTTTAAGTCTTATGGAACTTTTGTAAGAGAAGAAAAATGTTCAACATGCGGTATGCCTTTTATTCCTATAAAGTCATTAATATAGAATAGCTATGATGTTTTTGAAGAAGAAGTTTCGATTGGAGAAGACAAATGAGTGAAAAAATTATATTTATTCGTCAAAATGAGCGATGTTTCGTTGGCATGGGTTCGCCAACCTCATCAGGCTAATTTATTAAAAGAAATGCCATATAGATATCACATTTCAACAGGCAAATAGTATAAGTTAAAACAAATAACAAGAAAAAAATTACCGTTAACAATTCACTGGTTAAAAAATAATTTTAACGCGTCTAAGATAAGAGCGATATGCAGAACACATTTTTGTGGTTCATTTGAGCTGACGATGTAAAGTCTACTGAAAACATAAAGCTTGAGTCATATCATATATATATGTATATAAACATGACACATACACATACAGGTACATTGAGAAATAATACAGATTAATGCCCATCCATCTATTGGAAAGTTAATCACAAATTTAATTTCTGTAATAAAGGGAAATATATTTTATTAAGGGCATAAATATCTTATTCTTTATTATTGTTATTTGGATTACTATTGATATAGATCATCTCTGAAATAAGTTTTTTTATAGTTAGATTTTCGATCCATAATATTTACGTTATCCCAATCAAATGTGTGATTGAAATTATATTGGTGTTTATGAACAACCAACTCCGTGTTCTTCTTATTAATATTTTCATAAATACGAGTCTCAAAAAATCTTTTTGTTTTACCCACGTAAGATGCAGGACATTGTTTACAGAAAAATTTATAAACTACATTCGTTTCACCTGATTTTTTCGAGGTATCATTACCTCATTTCATTAGAGAACGTAAACTTTTTTTAATTGTAGGGATCGTAGCAATATTGTAATTATTCGATATCTTGGAGAGTTTTGTTAAACTATTAGAAAAAGAAAGGTAAGCCTTAAGTTGGTATACATGTGAACGAATTTGATTGTTGCTTACCACCTTGTTGTAAGAGTGATTTTCAATTTCATTCACGCGGATTTTTATGTTTTTATTAATGAAAGGAATCGGATAATTATTATTGATCAGTAACTGTTCAATTATTTACAAATTTTTAAAGTGAAACTTATTATGAGAGAATAATATTGCTCTGTTAACAGGATTGTAAACAATATTTTTTTTCTGTTAGATAGGATGATGTGAAAGAAAATTAATTAGTCTGCCTGATGACATTAGTTTCTGGAACCAATTAGTGATAATACAATTATTATTTCTAATTAACGTCATGTCTAAGAAATTAATACTTTCATTCTGTTTTAATTTAGAGGTAAATTGTACATTTTTATTATAAGAATTAAAGGTCTTGATAACTATGTACATCAACATGTCTTTTTTGAACGCATAGGATCGTATTATCGACATATCTATAATATAAAAGAGGAACACAATCATAAATATTTTTTAACTTTCTGAGACATGTTTCTTTCATATCATCCATTACAATGTCCGCAAATAAAGGTGAGATTGGTGAGCCCATTGGCGTGCCGTGAATTTGCTTATAAATATTGTTATTAAAAGTAAAAAAGTTATTTTCAAAAAGAAATTTCGTACAATTTATAATATCATTAAATGAAATTTTGCAATGGTTGTGAATGAATTCAAATCTCTTCTCCACACTTTCTCAAACCATGTTGCAAGGGATATTTGTGAATGAAGAACTGACATCAAGAGAAAGAAGAACATAATATCCTCCTTGTACAATTTATAATATCATCGAATGGAATTTTGCATTGGTTGTTAATGAATTCAACTCTCTTCTCCAAACTTTCTAAAACCATGTTGCAAGGGATATTTGTGAATGAAAAACTGACATCAAGAGAAAGAAAAACATAATCATCCTCTGTGTTTATATCTTTAAGTTTTCTTTCAATTCAAGACTGTAATTGATATGTAAAAGAGGGGTTTGAATGCAATGTTTCAGTGCATCATAAATTATTCTAGCCAAAAAATGTGTTGGACTATTAACAAGAGAAATAATAGGACGAAAAGGAATATTTTGTTTATGAATTTTTTGTGAACCATAACATTTAGCTAAAACTGTATCAGTCAAAGTAAGTTCATCATGGTGGTTTTTGTATTTAAAAAAATTATTGTTATTAAGATTTTTGAAAATATTTTATGTGCTTACCTCTAGTTTTTAAAAGGTTTCTTATTCACTGGAATGTACAGGTAAATCGATGTATGAGAAAGCAAATTGAACATTTTTGTATTGAGTGTGAATTTTTTCAAACAAACAGTGAGGTTACCTTTATCAGCATTGGTAAAAAAGATATCGGGATTATTTTTGAAAAGGTTTTTGTCTTTTTTAGTTTTTTTCAAATTCTCTATCTTCTTTAGATATATGAACATCTCTTTTCAAAGTGCTGTTAATATTAATGGTTATTTTGTGTCTAATTTCATTTTAAGGTAATTTTGTAGGTCTGACGATTAAAGAATTGATTCTAAATTTTTGATAATATCAATGACATCTTGTTTTGAACATTGAGATGATGATAAGGTTGTGATTCACGAGAAAATACATCGACGATTCTCGATCAAACTCAGTTGTATTGTTTAAATTCTACATTTTTAGACCTAAGACCAAAACAAAGCAAGGTCCACAAAATTGTAACATTCGAATTCATAATCTTGCAAACAAGTTTTTTGTACCGATTTCTTAAAAAACTGAAAAAAAAATACATTTCTCCAGTTCATAGCATTCTAGAATAAAGCGAACTTGTTAAAAGATCATGTTCTCCGAAAATAAGTTGCCTTAACTCAACTACATTATGAAAAATTAGTCCTTCACCAAAATCTTTGAAGTTGGTTTTTGGTCACATTTCGGTGTTTCTCATCCCACTGTGCCATGCAGAGAATATGCACATTTCGTCCCGTCGTTTCTTTGGGTTGCTTTAGTCTGCTCTGATTTCCGTGGGAGGAATTAGAAATCTCGTCGTCGCGTCGTCCTCAGTGCGATAGTTAGTGATTCATAAAGAGAATCGGGGGTGCAGCCGGCGAGTGGATTCACTAGTAGGACGGTACTTTTATAAATAAGACCGTCGCTGGCATTTAATGAATATCGGGTTTCAAAAGGATCCAGAATTCATCCCAGCCTTTACTGGCTACATTCGTGTCGTTAATATTCAAGTGAAAACCACCCCACGACGATGCGGTCTAAAAAAAAAAATTTGTCCTCCCATCGGATTCGAGAAACGCTCTTCCATTACCAAAGTATCGAATACCTGCATCAGTTTAAAGTGAAAAATGTAGTAAGACATCTGACGATTCGATTCTCGGCTAGAAACTCGGAAATAGAAGTTTGTATTGTTTTTAAAGTGCATTTTATTTGACTCGTTTCATCTTATTCAGGTTCAGTTCATATTTTTTTCTGGCTTAAGTGGAAAGTTAGTTCGGTGGCAGCGGCAGACTGGGCGCCTGGGGTGCGGGTGGAAATGGGGTCTCAATACGCGAGAACTGATTAACAAAAGATAATAAACAAACAGTTTCTGTATTTTCCAATTATTTATCAATGACTTTTTACGCTTAGTTTATTTTCAACTAAATTTCGGAACAAATTTTTTGAATTAAGTACTCCTAGGTGTACTGCACCAAATGGGGCGTGAGTGGAATCCCACCCTGACGCCCAGGCCAGTCCGTCGCTGTTTGGAGGTTACTTATGTTCTTTAAAGTATATTTTAAATGGTTGGAAATCCTCAATATGAAAACTTAGTCATTTTTCAAGGGTAGTGTACCTGTTTTAACGTGATGTTATTCAAACCGACAATATATGATAAATAATATTAAAAACAAAAATAAAAATCGTTTAGGCATTGATAATTTAAATCGAACAAATTAGTCCTATGTAAAATTGAGATAAAAATGAAACTTACCTCTCACTTTCCCTCATTTTCATATTTCCCATCACCTTCCCTTATTTTCCTTTTCTTCATTCCCCCTTATACCCCTTTCATTTACTCTCCCTCTCCCTCTCCTTACTCTCACATAATTTATTCATCCTTCCCCTTCCTCTTACTCCTCATCCCATCATTTCACCTCCCCTCACTTATATTACCCTTTATTTCCCCTTGCTCCCTCTTTTTTATACGACGGACAGACACCCGATCCAAACCATGAGGCTTTTTGCCCGGGGCTACGGAACTATGAAAATGGAATAAAAAATGTCCAAATTAAGATTAGAGATCGCTGATCTTTTTACGCCGTATAGGAAGTTTTAAGAGTGAAAGAGCTGGGCTCGGATCGTGCGAGTTTTTCCATTTTTTTCGACGTTTTGATGGAAAAGGCGACCAATTGACTTTTTCCGTTTTTCTGAAAAGTTCGCTACTTACCGTAAAACGGGGCTGAGCGGCGCGTGTGGGGTAAACCGGCTTACCCTCAATTTTCTTCTTTATGATTCATTATATATTTTTCTGAATAACAAATTTTATGATTAGCCGAGGGGTTCATCACTTGGAGTTTTGGTATACGCTAGATTGCAAGATGTCAAGATTGCATGGGATTGCAAAAGATTCCATGGATTATAGGAAATTTATTCAAGAAAATCATTATATAGAGAGCGACTACAGGATAATCGGCATTGGAATAAATAATAGAAAAATATTGAAGAGATTAATGTAAAAAGTATGGAACCTAGAAATATCAATTATCAATTATCAATTAAATATCAATTATCAATAAAAATATCAATTCTGCACAAATAAACTTGACACAGCAAAAATCTGTGAATTACCTTGATATCTTTCAAATCGCTTGAAATTTCATTGAAAGTCATGAAAATCTTTTAGAATGTCTTGAAACCCCTTGACACCTTCGGAAATATTTCTAAATCTATTAAAATCTTCGAAATATAAAAATCCGTAGGAATCCCTCAAAATCTTTCAACCCCTTTGTATTCCTTTGAAATCTTTGAAACAGAATTCCGTAGACAAAATTTAAGATCACTCGAAAATAAATTTAATTAAATTTACTCCCTGAAGTTCTCTAGAAATCCCTTGAAATTTGAAATATCCCCTCAAGTCTTTAAAATACTTGAAGGTCCTATAAAATCCCTTAAATCTTGTGAAATTATTTCAAATTTCTTGAAATTTTTGGAATCTGTAGAAATCCCTTGAAATAAAATTCAATCTATTCCCTAATGGTCTCCAGATTTTCGTTCAAATCCCTTAAAATCTCTTGAAATATTTGGAATTCGTGAAATACATTAACATAAGTGAAAATCATTCGAAATACCTTGAAATCCTTGGAAATTCAATATAATCCTCTAAATCTTTTGAAATTACTTGAAATACCTTTAAATCCCTTGACATCTTTGCTTTGAAGTCGGTAGGAACCCCTGAAATCTCATTCTCTAAAATTTAGTTCTCCAGAAATCCCTTGAAATCTTTGGAATCTCTGAAAATAACTTGAAATATTTAAAATCCTTCAAAATGTTTCCAATTTCTTTACATCTCTTGATATTATCGAAATTCCTTGAAATAAAATTCAAATCATTCCCCAACGTTCTCTAGAAATTTATTGGAATCCCTTGAAATCCTTTGAAATCTTTAGAAAGCGTAAAAGTCTATCAAAATAGGTAGAAATCATTTGAAATCCCTTGAACATTAATCAGATTAAACTTATTCATTAAAGTTTTCTCACAAAAAAAAACCGTTCAAATCTCTGGAAATCTTTGAAATTACTTGAAATCTTCCAAATCCTTGGAAATTTAATAAGATCTTTCGAATCTTGTGAAATTCCTTGAAATACCTTCAAATCTCTTGAAATCTATGGAATCGCTAGAAATCCCTTCAAATTTGATGTCATTCATTTCCTAAACTTCTCTGGAAATTTCTTAAAATCTATGGAAATCTTACAAAACTCTTTGAAATCCATTTAAATTTTCTAAATCTCTTGAAACCTTCGGAATTTTTCAGAATCTCTGTAAATTCCTCGAAATTCTTCGAAATTCATTGATGTATTTCAAATCTTGTAACTCTTTTGGAATTTTTTTAAATTCCTTGAAATCTGTAGAATACTGTGAAAGTCCTTGAAATAATTTAAAATCCTACATTAAGTAAAAAAATAAATAATTTGTTTGTAGTTCCTCTATTTTTCGCATCGATTTCATGAATATTTCGATAATATTCATTCATATACTGATTTTATTGTAATGATTTACTATAATAATTCTTCTAGAATCGCGAAAAAATTATAAGAAATTCAGTACAGGAAAATAATTATAGACCTATACTGAATTTCTCATAATTTTTTTCGTAACGGATTATTACAAGGGTTTGTATGGAATTGCAAAGGATTGAATGGAATTGCACGAAACTTTATACATATTGCATGGGATTACATGGAATTATAAAAGATGGCGCGGGATTGCACGAGATTGCATGAGATTGCATAAGATTGCAGAGAGATTATACACTAGATTGCAAGAGTAATTAACCCCTCGTGAATGACAATTGTTTTATTTTTCACAAATGTAAAACTTAATTCTGAAGATTGTTTCATGCAATTTCGTTAGTTATAAAGTATAAAAAGTGCATTTATATAGGATTCTCAGTTTTGGAAATTTGGTTAGATTGTGTGAAAAAACTCGTGAAAAAGTTAACTTACAGCAGCTTGTGGAAATTTGTGCAATGAATCATATTTTCTAGCACCCGAATAAGATTTATGCAAATTTTCACAAAGATACGATGTATTTTTCGTCCTGTAGAATGAATTTTGTGATAAAATAATTTGAAGCATCAATACCTAATTTAAATTCCTTCTTGCACTTTATTATAAAAAACCCGAAAAACACGAGCCGCTTAGCCCCATTTTACATTAGTTTCAATTTTTATCACATTGGAACTTACAAAATTGAAATTCAAAACTGGAAAAAATTGTACCATTCTAATTGAGAACATTATAAACGGAATAATTTCTCATTAAAGCTTTAAAATTGGACAATCTTAAATTAATAATGTTTGAAATTGAACAATTTCTAATTTCGTGAAACTATATTCAAAGTTTTCATTTTTTCAATTTGTGAGTCTCGTCAGTTGGAGATTTTTAAATCTCAGACGTTTAAAATCGATTAATTGCAAATGCAATTATTGAACAAATGAATAAATTTTACATTTAAATTATACAGTCTCAAAATTAAACTCTTTATTATTGAGTAATTTTAAGTATGAAGTGTTAAGAATGAATGTTTCTGAAGTTCATAATTAATGTAAATTATAAACTTCCCAAATTTGAAAGTAATCCAAGTAGTCAAGTTAAAGTTTATTTCTATTGTGCAAAGAATATTCGAAAATCAATAAGAATTACGTACCTACTCTGTATTCCTAAACAAATAAAGTTATTATTTTAGTCATTCAGCCTGATACTGCATTTTTTATTATCTTCAAAAATTCCACGCAATTTCTTACGACTAACGCGAATTTTCTCAAGCCTTCTAGTCGATCCGAACCCTGAAACAGCGTTGGTGATTTTGAAATTAAACTTAAATTTAGGAAGTTTCAATCAGAATATTGGTTACGTCAGAATATATTTATTTATTATTTTTCAGCATGAGTTATGAAAAACAAAAATTAGTTTCTTATTGATAATTTAAACCTTCGAAAATTGAGCAATTCTAAATTAAAAATTTTTCAAAATTGAGATATTTAGCAATAGCTATTCTGAAATTAACTGTTCAAAATTATGATATTATATAATTTTAAAGAGTTTAAAATAAATCGATTATGAATGGAAGGTCTTGAAGAAATCGTCAGTATTAAATGAAGCCTTCACATTGAAAATGCTAAAAATTAAATGAAAACATGAGAATGACTACTGGATGAAGACCATTTTGACGCTACTATTCCATACTGCTCCCCATCGCGTTTGGTCGCTGTACAGTTCCAAGTCCTGTGTATAAACATAGGACCTGGATCTATACTGCGAACAAACGCGACGGAGAGCTGTACACCGACCAAACGCGACGTGGAGCAGTATGGAACGGAGGC
Source organism: Melikaiella ostensackeni (assembly GCA_032362435.1). Lineage (NCBI taxonomy): Eukaryota > Metazoa > Arthropoda > Insecta > Hymenoptera > Cynipidae > Melikaiella > Melikaiella ostensackeni. The sequence continues at coordinate 6,275,546 of JAUMHM010000087.1, read as the reverse complement.
GTCGATTTGAAGTTGGCACTCAAATAAAGCATAGAAGATAGCGATTTAGGGGCCAACTACAAGGGGTCCTTATTCAGTTGTTATTCTCATGTCTTCAAATAAATTTCACTTTGAAGGGTTCAGAACTGAACAATTTTATGAACAATTGAGGTTTTTAAAATAATGAACAACTTTTTTTGGCAACGGGCCTAGATAAGAAGGATAAAACTTAATAATTTGTTATTAAAGAATAATTTTTACGAAATTATTTTTTTTAATGATTTCTCTTATCACAATTATGTGCGTCTTAAAGAATTCAACTCATTTTTACCTTTTAAACATTTTTATACATTTTTTAAAATTTTAGTACTGAAAAATAGGGGGGATGACTGAAAAATTCCAAAAAATAAAATTCCCGACACTGCAAAATTTCCGAAAAAGAAAATATTCGAAATAGATATTTCCGAAATTATAAAATAGCCGACATTTTAAAATTTCCTATTTGGAAAATCCCCGAATGATAAAATTTCCGATAACAGATAATACCCGAAATAAAATTGCCGACATTATGAAATATCCGACACTATAAAATTACCGAAACAGGAAAATTATCTAATTATAAAATACCCGTATCTGAATAATTAAAATTTTCAATAATAAAAAAATAATGAACTGAAAATAATAAATGAAATAAAAAATATGTTTATCAAATAAAATTATTTTATTTTATTTGATGTGTATTATTTTGTTTCTGATAATTTGACAAGATTCCTATGATTTAGATTCGGGAATTTCCCCGTCTCGGCCATTTTTCGAATAGTTCCTTTTCCGGTTTCAATTTTGACTAACTTGAAAAACAGAAGAAATTGTTTCACTGGGACCCAAAATTGGCCAAAATAGATACAATTGTAGCTTCGAAAATCCCATAATGCAAAATTTTAACCACATTAGATTGAACAATTTTTAAAGTCGTAGTGATTTAGAATTGAAAACGTGAACATTTGTACCATTCCAAAACAATACTTATCTTATTATTATACCATCAAGCCATATCCCTTTCGGGGCAAGCTTAAATTTTTTAAATATTGAAAATAAACTTTTGAACTCCCATTTAACTTTTGATTATAAATATCTTGTTGGAAGTTGTAGACGGGCGTAAAAAATACTCATTACAATGCTCTAAATACATTTTTTCAGATGATATTGGAAAACTTATTAAAACCTTTATTTTCACAAAAGCAGAAAGTAAGTGTATCAGATTATATTTTTTTCAGAAGAATTCTTAATACCTTTGTAAAGAGGAGAACAACATTTTTGACTACCTGAAAACTTTCGGTCTTAACAATGCACTAGTAAAAAAATCGTCAAATCCCAGGAATCGAAATTGGAAATACAGCGATTTTTTTTTAAATTCTGACTATGGTATTTAATGAAATTATCTTTAAAAATTGTGGTCTAAACATTTATCTGAGCACGTGTGAGCTTTTTTAACATAGAAATCCACTATAAATAATCGACAAGACCCAGGAGTTGAAATTAGAATTACAGCAAATTTTCAAAATTTGATATTTGATATTCAATAGAATTATTTTCGATTTTTTTTCTTATGTATTCTCATACATAAAAATTCCACACATGCTCGGAAAAAATCTCAAACTATGAGTAAAGAAAATAATCCTATTAAATACTCAATTCCAAATTTTGAAAATTGGCTTTTATTCTAATTTCGACTCCTGGGTTTTTTCTATTTTTTGCTAATGTATTTCTCTGGTACAAAAGTCCACAAATGCTCAGAAAAATGTTCAAACCACCAGTTATATAGATAATTTTATTGAATACCAAAATAATTTTTTTTAAATTCGCTGTATTTCAAATTTTGATTCCTGGATCTTGACGATTTCTTTCCTAGTGCATTTTTGTCACTGAAAAGTTTTCAAGTACCTGAAAAAGTTCTTCATCTATTTACAAAAGGTGTTAAGAATTTTTCCGAAAACAAGGGTGAATTAAATAGGAATTATCTCTTAGAGAATGATTAAATAAAATCCAGAAAAAATTATGAAGACTTTTTTGTCCCCCAGGTGAGTGAAAAAAAATTAAAACTCAAGAAAATTTAAAAACTCTGCAAACAAGAAATTCTTTTTTAAAAAAATTTTAAGCGCTGGTAACCAAGCTGCATGTCTGTAGATTCCAAATTAATTGAACTTTTTTAGGACCCCAATACGCTACTTTTTCGCATTGTAGCGATTTCGAATTCCAGAATTTTTTATTAATTAATAAATGAAATTTTAAAATATCTTGAACATTTGATTAATTTAATGAGTAAGTTTTATTTTGTATACGCCTACTAGTAGTTAGTCAAAATTAAAATAGATTTGTATTCTGCAAACTCAATTCTTCTCTTGCTCAAAAACTTCCAGAAAAAATTAAAGTAAATTAAAGTTCTTCATTTAATTTCATATGAAGTCTACCCTATTTTGGATGACTGAAAAATTTTAAAAATAAAATTCCCGGCATTGGAAAATTAACGAAACAGAAAATATTTGAAATAGAAAATTCACGAAATTGGAGAATTGCTAAATTTTTAAAATTCCGGAATGAAGAAATTCTCGACAGTTTATGATATCGAATTTGAAAATTTCCGGTAACAGAAACTTCCCGAAGTAAAATTGTTGACAGTATAAAATATCCCACATTGCAAAATTGCCAACAAATAAAATAAATTTTAAAAAAATAAAATAAAATACTTTTATCTAACGCACATATTTTTTTTAGTAAATTACTTATTTATCATCAGAAAAAATTTTATTGTTTAGATTCGGGAATTTATTAATTAGATAATTTTCCTATTTCAGTAATTTTAGATTGTCGGATATTTTATAATGCCGGCAATTTTATTTCGGGAATTATCAGTTATCGGAAATTTTATCATTCCAGAGTTTTCCAAATAGGGAATTTTAAAATGTCGGCTATTTTACAATTTTGGAAATTTTCTATTTTGAATATTTTCTTTTTCGGGAATTTCACAGTATCGGGAATTTTATTTTTTGGAATTTTTCAGTCATCTCCCCTATTTTTCAGTCCTCAAATTCGTAAACAGTTGTATGATAATGTTCAAAAAGTAAAAATAGGTTCAATTATTCAAGACGCACATAATTTTGATAAAATAAGCCATATAAGAGAATAATTTCATGAAAATAGTTCTTTGATAACAAATTACCAAGTTTCATCATTTTTATCTAGGTGCATTGCCCAAAAACCGGCCTAATTCACCTTCCTCCTCCTCTAATTATTATTATAATTATTATATAATTAAAATTTAAAAATTAATGAAAAGTTGTTCATTATTTTAAACACCTCAATTGTACATAAAATTGTTTAAATCTGAACCCTTCAAAGTGAAATTTATTTGAAGACATGAGAATGACAACTGAATAAGGACCAATTGTAGTTGGCCCCTGAATCGCAATCTTTTATTTATCATTTGAGTGTCAACTTCAAATGGTCTTCATCTAGTTGTCATTCTCATATTTTCATTTAATTTTTAGCGTTTTCAATTTGAAGGCTTCATTAAATATTGAGGATTCCTGTAAAACTTGCAATTCATAACTGATTTATTTTGAACGCTTTGAAATCGTATAATATCATAATTTTGAACAATTAATTTCAGAATAGTTAATGTTAAATTTCTCAGATTTTAAAAACTTTCAGTTTAGAATTGTTCGACTTCCTTATTTAAGCTTCAAAAATTTAAACATCTAATTTTAAATATCTTGAACATTCGATTAATTTAATGAATAATTTTCCTCCTGTATATGCCTACTACGGTTGAATTTAGAATTTTATTTATTAATTGAAGTTGGTATTTGAGCAGTACTTTTGAGGAAGATTTAGTGAGTAATAGAGACGTTTTTAAAAGAAATTGACTAATTTTCATTAATAATGTGACGAATGTTATTTTGAAATTCAAAAGGATTCGATGAAATTTTTCAGAATTCCTGGGCTATTTTAAAAGATTCAGGATAAATTTATAAGAATTCAGGATGAATCCAAAACAGTTCCAGTTAGATTCAGAAGAATTCTAATGAATTTGAAAAAATCCAAGAATTTTCATTGATTCCAGTAAAATGGGAATAAATTTATATGCATTTGAAGGAATCCAAGAGACTTTGATGAAATTCATAAGAATTTGAGTGAATTAAAGCAAACTTGAAGAATCAAGATATATCCATTCAATTGAGTAAAGTGAGAGTGAACAGAACTTAGGGCGAATTCAGTAGAATTTGAATAACTTGAAAATCAATTCAAAAAGTAACGAAAACCAATAAATTTAATAAAATTTGCATGAATTTAGAGGAATTTAGTGGAAATAAGAATTCGAGGAAATTCATAAAAAATTAAGTGTATTGAAAACAGTTCAAATATGTTTAAAAAATTCATTGAAATCGTTAAGTTTGGCGAAAATTCAGAAAAATTCAAGATAATTCAAAGAAATTCCATGAAATTCATACGAATTGAAGGTGAATTCAGCAGCGTTCAACGTGATCAAAAAATAATTCAAGTGAATGTAGAACATTCTTTTAAATAGAAAAAATTCCATTGAATTCAGGTAAATTAAAGTCAATAGTTTGATAACATTCACTAGAATTCAAGGTGAATTTAAATTTCTTCAGGGTGAATTAAAAAAATTTCAAATCTGAAAAGTATCCATTAAATTCAGTCGATTTCGAGGAAATTCCAAAGAATTCAATACAATTCCATGGAATTCGAAGGAATTTAATACAATTTTGAAAAATTAAGAAATAAAGGTAACGACCTGAATTCAATAGTGGTTAAACCTTGGGTTTTCTGTTATTATTTATTGAAAAAAGTGACTAATGTTATATGTTCATTTAAAAAAGTGACTGTAGTAACTCCATCTTGAAAAATGCCTAAAAGTCATTTGAGAAAAAAATTGCCTGAAAGTGACTGTGTAGATGCCCTGTGCTATTTCTGTGGAAATTCCATGATTACTTTATTTAAATTCAAAGACAATCAGCCAAATTTGAGTAAATCAAGTGTGGTTTATGGTTCTCAGAGGGAACTTCTCGACATCCCGCTTATTTTTTTCGACACTTTTTATTTTCAGTTGTTGAAAATTTGCATAGTGGTATGTAAAAAAATTGAAGCTCAAGAAAATTTAAAAACTCTGCAAATAAATTTTTAAACATTTTTTTTAAGCGCAGGTAACCAAGCTGTATGCCTATCGATTCCAAATTAATTGTACCTTCTTAGGATCCCAATATGCTACTTTTTCGCGTTGTAGCGACTTTGACTCACAGAATTTTTTATCTGCTGCCCATCCTACTGCAAATACTGCCTTTGATTTGATTTCTGCTTCAGGTAAAGCTCGAATTATAAAAAGAAAAATTTCACTTCGATTGATTGGATTCTCCATCGACTCGAGATTCTTCTATAATAATTTTGTTCAATTCTTTCAAAGCAAAAGTTCTCGAAATCGTCCGAATAATTAAAGCACGGTCTGATGGCAAAAGAACCGAGTGTTTGCGCTTCGTTGAAAAATTAACGTCATATGCATTGCAATTAGTGATTGGTTCGGATGGTAATTAAAATATTAGTTCAATCAAAAATGCAGGAAAAGTGGAGAAAAGAGAAGAGAGAAAAGAGAAAAGAGAAAAAAAGTATGAAAAAGGGGAGAGAGATTCGGTCCTGTTAGAAATAATAGAGTCCCAGGGTAAAGAAGTTCTTGCACGAGAGCAGTGCGCGTTTTGTTCACAGGCACACCTGTGCCCTTTGAGATAACACCATTACTCGGAGTCCTCATCGGGGTCGTAACCGCGCTCCTGTTGGTCACCGTCACGATACTGGCTGCCCTCAAAGTCAGGAGTGAGAGACGGGCTCAAAGACCTGGCGACTTGCCTCTTAAAAAAGCAACGGTGCCGAGCTCTGAGGACCTCTACGATGCTGACGACAGAAATCCAGACGTCGTTCCTACTAACAAAGGTAAGCAACTACTGCTCAAAAAGGAAATAATCATTTTCCGGTAACTACAAAGGAAACTTTCTCAGATAATCACTATCAAAAAGAGATTATTAAATCGTCCAAATTAGTAGATATGTAGTGGGGCTTCGAGCTCAAGAAGTAAGACGGAGTCTGGACCAGCACCACAAGACGGACTTTGGACCAGCACCACAAGACGGACTTTGGACCAGCACCACAAGACGGACTCTGGACCAAATTTTGCTCACTTTTTACAAGACGGAGTCTGGACTACAATTACAAGACGAACTCTGGACTAGACCCTCTGAGCCTCTCATTTCTTATAAAAAAATTAAAGTTTACCTATTATGCGTAAAATCGCCCCAAAATAATATAATTCATATATATTAAATGCTTATCGCAATGGCGTCATATTACGTTGTCAAGATCTGCTACCGCCTCAGTGACTTGTGGCTCCCTGTGATAAGTGCCGACAAACGTAAGTCTAACATTTATCAGTCTTCAATTTTATCAACAAATTCATTGTTCATACATTCCATGAGTATGCGTCACTCCTCTGCGATCATCTCTATGATATTCTTAATAACGAAATTCCCTTTGATTTTTACCGACGGGGAGCTGATATATTATTTTCTAAAGAATTTGACAGAAGAAACGGATACTAGAATATTTGTCTTTTTGAATTTAAATTTCAATAGTTTGGTTAAAAATTTATCTTTTTGGTTGAGGATTCAATTATTTTGTTGAAAACTCTTCTATTTGGTTTGAATATAATTTTTTTCTTGAAAACTCATGTTTTCGGATTCAAAATTCAAGTGTTTTGTAGAATAATCGTCTTTTGGTTTGAAATTTTGATATATTGGTGAAAATTTAACTATTTGGTTGAAAATTCAAGTGTTTACTTGAAAATCAAGTTTTTTTTTAATTAACTTTTTTGTTGAAAATTCATATTTTCGGCTTCAAAACTTGAGCCAAAAAGACGAATATTCCACAAATCTGTTGGAGTTTGAAGCCGAAAATATGAATTTTCAACAAAAAACTTAATTTTCAAACAAACACTCAAATTTTCAACCAGATAGTTGAATTTTTCACCAGTATATTCAAATTTCAAATTAAAAGACGATTATTCTACGAAAAAATTGAATTTTGATTCCAAAAACATGAGTTCTCAAGAAAAAAATTAATTTTAAACCAAATAGAAGAATTTTCAACAAAATAATTTAATCCACAACCAGAAATATGAATTTTTAACTAGAATGATGAACTTTCAACCAAAATATTAAAATTTTAATCCAAAAAGACAAATATCCAAGTGTTCGTTCCTTCTGTCAAATTCTTTAGAGAAAAATATATCAGCTTTCCGTTGGTAGAAATCAGAGGAAATTTTATCATTGAAAATATCAGAGAGATGATCGCAGAGGAGTTTCGCATACTTATGGAATGTGTAAACAATGAATTTGTTGATAAAATTAAAAACTGATAAACGTTAGACTTACGTTTGTCGGGACGCATCAAAGGGAGCCATAAGTCATTGAGTCGGTAGCAGATCTTGACAACGCAATATGGCACCATCGCGATAAGCATTTAA
>JAUMHM010000087.1:6242509-6254259 GCA_032362435.1 Melikaiella ostensackeni | reverse complement strand
CTTAAAGAGATGTTGATCTCGCTGCAAAACAGAGACAACACCCATTATACACACGTTATAAATTGTAGGAAAGGTAGTAATATTTATTTCCAAACAAATATACTTTAAAATTTTCGCAACAAAACAAAATGTTCAATGTTCCGGTATAGCGGCGACCATTGTAGGGGGAAACAACAGGTGTTGCCGTCACCACTACCGATGCTCTTACCTTGCTCGCGAGATTTTCCGCCTCGTGAGCAACGCAAGAGCATCGGTAATGGAGACGCCTACATCTGTTATGTGAACAAATTTCCCCAGCCCTGCCCTAGATGATCTCCACTTCAGTCCATCTCACCGAAATCTTAGGACTGGCTTTTGGTTTCTCTTTCAAATTCATAATCTAATTTTTGAGAGTGTTTTCTGTCTTTCCTTAACAACTACAATTTTGTGAGTTAGGCTCTTATGGTTTGACATCCTCTTCAATTGTGATTAAGAGAATAATAAAAAATTCGCTTTTTTATGTTTCAGTTGACTGGAGAGGTTACATACGCAGAGCTGTGTCTGACGCGACCTACGACGCTTTCAACAGCACCCGAGTCAAAACTATCAAGCATCAATAGCATGGCTGCTCTGGGAAACCTCTCGGGCTACGGAAGTGGCCTTGGAGTTATCGTAGGTGGTAAGCCTTACAGCAAAGAGGCGACGGTCTACGCCTGTATAGATCACAATGCAAGGCCGCCCAAGATCGACTTGGCTGGAGCACCCTTGACCGGTGGCACTCCAGTCAGATCGAATGTCCTTCAAGAATCCACCATCGTCGGGAAACAACACCATCCTCGAGAGGTCGTCACGGTTCGCACGCCCTTGATTTCCACTCAGGAAAGTTGCGTATAGGGTCGGGATTCCGACGCGCTCAACGTCAATGAGTATTACGTCTGATAGCCGCGTCGCGTCGAATCGATTACGCGTTTCAAAAATGAGACCTAAGTTCGAAGGCCTCGAGTCTAGTGTTTCCCAAAAGAGTGAAATTTCTTTTATGGACATTCTATGTGTCCTCGAGACGCTGGAACGTCCTCGAGATTTCTGCCGAAGCTGTTGTGAGAGATTTAAGGTGGATTCTTTTTAGGGAGATAGAAAAGTTCTATTCCTGAAAGGAGATGCTGATGTATAAATAATATGAAACGATAAATAAGGGAAACCAGTACGAGGTGAATACCAGTACGAACTGAATAATGGGAAGAAGTGACTGGGTCTTAAAGCAAAAGTTCTGCAGTATTTTTTCATGAGTAGCAATATCGAAAACGAGTTTTATAATAGGCCTTTGTACCACTTACTTTTTATTTTTTACTTGAATAATTGCAAAATGTGTTTTTGACTTGGCGATCAAAATTTTGTCCACTGACAGATAATTGTTTACTAAATGAAAAGATGTTCTTTAATAACAGTTTTCGATTATTGTTTCATGAATGTATACACAATGTCCTTCGACAACTGATCTGATATTCACTTCGCACCAGAAGAGTTCAATCTGAATAAAATTGCAGCCTGTGAAAAAGTAAAAAATATAGGATAAATGGCTGATATAATTCATGTGATGGAATTTTTTTCTTCAAAATGAATGTTCCATGTTTGATTTAGTATGTAATAGTTTCCCCACTTGTTCATCGTTCACCAATACTATGTCTTCAAAGGTTTCTCTATTCACCTCGTTATGGTTTCCCTAATTAATAAAAATTTCAAAATTAATTTTGGAATATTTTTCTGATATTTTCAAATCTAATCTAACTGGAGTGCTAATAGTATAAAGATCTTCAGAATACACCAGCATTATCCCAGTCTATCTTTATTATTCGTTTGAAGGAAAAGCTCGAGGCTTTGTCATATGGAGCAGCTGAAAAATCAAGATTTTTCTCCATGAAAGATCTCGGAGTGTAAATAAAAAACTGTTTGCACGGGAGTCAAATACGTTTTAGGATAAATTGACGTGTGCGTACGAAAGATACGTTAGGTTCGTGAAGTGTGCGAGCTCTATGTGAATTATACTCAATGCGTATCGCGGAAGACGAATTTGATGCCTTCGGTACGAAAATGTATATAATGTAAATACAATCAACGAGATTAGATATATTCTATTGCGAGAGATGAAATGACTCCCCTCTGCACCAGCAACTCATGCCAAGAGGGTAACAAATGACAAAATAAATTCTCCTCGGGTCGAATTCTCGCCTGAAATTTTATACTTCCACTTTTTGAGTTCGTTATTTCATTCTTTAATTTATTTCAAAGTATTCCTTCATCAAGAAATGTGCCAATTTTCATCCAGATAATATTTTATCAACTTTTTTTATTCATTCTATAATATAGGATTTAGTGTTCGAAAATGAGGAATTACTTTTGTTGGCTTATATTCAGAATTTTCATTTTTTGGGAAATTATAATGAATTGCTTTTAGAGAAAAGTAGTTATGAAGCTATGTAAAAATTACAATATTTGGGTATTTGTGACGAAGAACAAAAACTACTTTTTCATGGATCAGCTATATTTTAAAAGTAAAACTTTTGTAATTTTATGTCTAAAGAAGTAACAAATTTTAGATTTGATTCTTTTATCATAGTTCAGTATGAAAATTATCAGGGTGTCTTCTTGACTAGGAAACCGGAAAATCACCGGGAATTTTGGTCACCGGGAGAGAGTCCCGAGAGATCACGAAGCGTTGAAGTGGTTCATCCAAATATTTAAATACACTATTTTTCGAAATTGTGATTGAACTGTTCAATATTTAGACAGTTGAAGTTGAGATCTTTGAAAATTTGGAAATTTTTAGCCAAAAGCACTTGAAACTGAAGAATAATGCAATGGAACTTTCAAAATTCTTTGTTTCCCAAACTTTCAATTTGAGAATTTGAAATTGAAAAATCTTCAATTGGCAACTTTCAAAATTTAACTACTTGAGATTTGAAACATTCAAAAATTAAAGATACAAATAGATTAACATTTGCTCATTTTAGCTTAGAAGCATTCAGGATTGATCAATATTAAACGTGAAAGTGTGGTCTCCAATAAAATTTATTGAAAAATGACCAATTTCGAGTAGAAGGTGCGAAAAATCGTGTCATATTTTTAAAAAAGTGTCTAATTGGAAATTTTGGAAAATTCTCCCAGATTAAAAATTGAACAGTTTCAAGTAGAAAGATAAAGTCATTACAAATTTAAGGATATTAAAACTGTTAGTTAAAAATTAACCAATTTTATGTACTTTTAAATTACAATTTCAAATTCCATTGAGAATGAAAGGTTTTAAAAATATCAGATTTCAAACTAAAGCGTTTAAAGGTGAACAGTTTTGATTTCAAGGCGTTTAATTGAACATTCTTTCTTTAAATTCATTCTCAGAAGTAAAGAACTTAAAATTCGAAGCAATTTTTTTTATAAAAATTAGTTTAGATTGAAAAATTATAGTTTCTAAAATTTTCGCATTTTTGAATTGAAGAATTAAACATTCAAAATACGACTGCAGGAAAAGTGCAAATTTCAATGTTTAAGCTTTTCCTCTATTTAAAGTATAATCTGAAATTATAAACATTTTTCAAAGTTTTTTGACTCATTTTAAAAGCAAATTTCTAAAGAATCGCAGCATCTTATCAACATAATTGTTCAATTCTTTCGCACTATGCCAGAAGTTGAAGTTGAAATAAGAATGTTGGAAAAATTTGAAGTCATCTCATTTGTAAGAAAATAATAATAAAAATCAAATGAATGTACATTTTAAAGAATTTTTATGAAAAATTCCTCATTACTGATTTCATCAATTTTGAAAAAAAATTCAGCAGAAGTAATTTTTCCATGTTTGTTGTTCCAATATTTAAAAAACTTTTAATAGAAAATTCATGATTAATTATTTCATGTTTTGGAAGAAAATTTTTCAGCAGAAATTTTTTTTCATGTTTGTTGTTCCAAGTTGAACTGCTTGCACCATGCAAGACAATTTTTTTACAATTATTCTGACGGGCTAATGCGATTACAGGAAATTTACCTTTAAAATGAGCACAACAACATTGAGAAAAAATATTTGAAACTTAATAAAACATTACAATTTGAACTATTTTTCCGATAACTTCTTTAAAAATTGTAAAAATGACTTTATCCTGACATAATTTTATTCAGATTTCAGACATGTTTCAACCTATTTAAGAAAAAAAAATTTTAATCAGAATTTATAAAACTAACAATCCAAAATTAACCAATTTAAAATAATAAAGAATGGATGCCCACATATTAACTGGCAGTAGATTTTTTTTTCCTTTTCCATAAAAACTATCATTTTTTACTACTTTCGGAAGTATAAGATGTATTGAAAGTCAAAATTGCACTTTCATCAGTTTGTAAATAATTGAATGATTAATTGACCCGGAAAAAAATTGAATGGAAGAAAACCGGGTAATGACCGGGAATTTAAAATCATACTTCGGGTAGACATCCTGACTACATTCTAACACCAATGTAAAATGCTTTTTTCTTTAATCTTGACAGTAGATATTTGCAAACTTTTTTCTGAATACAAAACAAGCAAACCTTTAATACTTTAATACTTTCACCTCAAAAAAGAATTTAAATTTGACTGATATACATTGAAACCTCCATTTAACGTCCCTCTATATACCGTCTTCCTAGAATTTCCGCCAGCTCGCATTTGTTGATGAGGAGGTCTAAGGGGCCGCGAGAGAGGTGCTGTGAGCTCAGCGGAGTTCAGCAGTTCCGTAGCCACTAGGCGGGCAGTTTAAACATTCGCGTGCATATTTCGCATTTATGTTCCAATCCACGCGGAAAATTCTATTTTCATTGATAAGGCTTCATTATTGAAAAAGATCTATCCTTTATGATCACAAAAATCTACATTCGTAAAAATGTTAATTAATATCATGCAATCCTACTGGAAATGGTTCACACAGCCCTGACTCTTTATAATTTAGAAATTCTTGGAAGAGCACACGGTCATCGCAGGCCATACCCGAGACCGCTTTTAAATGGAGATTCCAGTATAATATCTTTTCCACGCCCTCAAGAAATATACTACCATATATCAATTTATTGTAATTGAAATTTTATGCCGATTCCTTACAGCATTTTTTTATAAAAATAGATTTTCTATAACTTAAGCAAAGTTAAACACCTTTTGACAAAGAAGTTAACGCGATGAATTCGACCCTCTTCGATTTCAAATCCTGAATTTCAATGGGGGGAATGTCTGATGGAATTAATTGATAGGAACAAAATAAAATTACTTGAACCTTGTAAGATATATTCCGTTGTACAGCGATATTTTTTCAAGTGTGTAATTGCGTAAGAATTGAGACTTTGTAAGCGCAGAAAAACGAATGACTAACTACAAAAAAGTGAATAAGAGTATATATAAAAAATATATATCGATACGGAAGAAGAATTACAAATGCAGATATGAATATAAGATATATGAATACAGGTTTTCCTTCTGTATGTGTGTATGTGTGTATGTATTTGTGTATGGGACCGACGCAGTGACATTAATGAAAAAGTGAATCGCGAGGAGAGGAAAAGCTTTTGCTTTATCGTGAGAGCGTTTTCATTTTCATTTCCGGCCCAGGAACCACGAGTCTGAAAAATTTGTGCGCTGTCGTGAATATCCAGAAGTTTTTTTGTCTCGTTCAAGTCCACTGAAATTTTAGGCACGCTTCTCGTCGACGATTGCAAATTTTATTCTCGACTTTCGGGCCCACGTTCGTCAAATATTTCCAGTGCGTACAAACCAATCGTGCCAATTTTTTTGGCATCGCTCGTTACCTGCAATGAGAATGAGCCTGGGAAAATATTTTATTTCGCCCTTTTCTACTTTAGCCGACGTCGCTGATTTTTTGTCAAATGAGAATAATTCTGTGATATTAGAAATTTTGCATATTAAAGCGACAGTTTTACTTTTTTAAATATAAATCAATTCTTGAGAGGAATTCCGCAATCTAAACCTGGGATATTAAGTTATTAAATTGTAAACATTTTTCGAGTATATTTCAATTATGAAGAAATTTTAATACTAATATATACTCAAATTTCTATCTGGATTTTTGAAAGTAATTTGTCTTCAGAATCCTGTTGAAAGAAATCTTTTTCTATTCATTCTGTAGAATAAATGGTGAATATTTAAATGTTTAAATTTACTTTTCGAAAACCAAATACTAAAGTGATAGAAGTCTGTTAGAACATAATATTTTCTTTTCAATATTGAATAGCTCAAGATCTCTGAGAGTTAAGAAATTGTTTCCTGGCTTCGGTTTTTTCAACAGGGAACCATCTTTAATACTATCTAAATTTGAAATTTCACTTTTGCCGGATTTGAGAAATTTCGATGAGTACGAGCTTCTTAAATGTTTTGAATACGTGGTAAGTTGTGAATGATACGAGTTGTTTTCTGACAATCCCGGTATTTATTTCTAAAATGTCGAGTCTTTCGACAAATTGAGACTGTCTAATAATTATTTTCTTGTCTCGTGAAGCGATTTTCATGCGACTTATCGGGACCTAAGTCTCTCTTAGCGAAAAAGTAATTTTCTATCAAATATTTATTGTTATTCCAAGACTACATCGTCTACGAAGGCACACACGAGACATGAGTTTTCAACATTTCTTTTTTTCAAAAGCAAGAGTTGAGTTTCAATTTAATATGAAAAAATTTTGAAAGATTGAAATTAGAAGATTGTCTCTATATTTATAGCAATATTTTTTAATTTTAAAAATGATCAAGAAAGAATTATTAAAAACTGAGGCTCTTGTTTCGTGTGTCTTGTGCGAAAGATTGTGTGCTTGAGTAAAACTGTTATTGCTCCGGTATGCAAAGTGTAATTTTGTTAAAGTGCTAATCTGAAAAGTGAAAATTGAACGGGAGAAAGAATAAGAAGGAAAATGCAGACGATGACCATATACGTGTATTTACAATAATTACAATGTCAAATAAGAAATATATCTATATATAAATGAAGAATAAATATGTATATATACACACACACATACACGAAGAAATACATACGTCATCGTAATGCGAAATAAAGGTGTTGATATGAAAAGTGACAAGAAGTATTTCATTTTCTCCTTCGTCTTTCTTCCTGGTGCTAAAAAAATCTCAGTGTTATTAACGCTCAAGCGTAACTCGTTCGGTTCTAACCTCTTTATACTACCGAGGGTCAAGGAATTTATATGATAAGGGTAAGTAAGGGATGTGTATTAGAAGGGATAGGCTTTAGACAGATAAACCAGTTATCCATTTATTCATGCATGCGTTTTACGTCCTTTATATATTGCTTCTATTTCTTTTGGGAGCCAACCATTCTTTCAGGACTTCCCAAAGTTTAGCTCCATTCACCTTATCGAAAGCTTGCTTATTTTAGCGGTGATACCATTCACACCAGCAGCCTCTACATTTTGATTGTCTAATTTCGTCTTCCTGTCTTCTTTATGGCATCCTAGATATTTATTCATCTTATCACGATGTACAATTTGTATTTATGGTTTCTGTAAATTCTCTATTTTAACCTGCGCCTGCTTCGACTTATTAATGATAATTCTTCTTCTCGTCCATCCTTGACCTAGGTTCATTTTTAAATCTATGAGGTAGTGATCCGTTCCACATCCAGAGCTCCTCATAGCCTTTGTATCTGTTACTAGCCCTCTCAGTCTCTCACCCACTACAACAGAGTCAATCAGACTGTGGTTTTTGCCTCCACACCAAGTATTTATGTGGATCATTTCATATCTGAACCAAGTGTTTTAAATAAACAAGCCTTTTTCCATGCATAAGCTAATCAATTTCTCTTTGTTACGGTTCGTTTTTGAATCTCCGAATGACCAAGTACCTTGTCGATACCTTCGCGTTGCACACTAACCCAGTCATTCATATCACCGAGTAGGGTGATTCTTTCCTTAGGATCGCAAGTACCTATAATATCATTTAGCATGTCCCAGAAGGTATCTTTCACAACACTACTGTCACTATCAACTGGAGCTTTTCCGAGGGCATACCTTTCGTCAATAGAAGTGTCATTCCTATCCCAAGATACATTATTATTTATATTGTTTATTATTCATCGTATACACCCAAGTACCAACTTATTGCGAGAAATGTTTTCGATGAGTACTAAATCATGTCTAAATTAAGTACTCATATCTTCATAAGATGGAGTGTTCTCTAGGATGGCCCATATTTTAAATTCTCATGTTCTAACCCCCAAAATTTGTTCAGATTCACAAAAAATGAATGCGTTGAAAAAACGCTGTACGGAGGTTCCGCAAGCCCTATGAAGTTTAGCACGTATTTCCCATTTAAAAAATTGGGTTCTTGTGTATATTTTCTTCAGAATCGTCAATATTAGGTGCATCGAGTTGACCCTCAACATTTCTCCTTGAAATGAGCTATAGAATACGAATCAAAAATTAATTTTCGATTTTCACCCCCATAAATCCGTTTTATCAGGTCCTAACGAAACTCTATAAATGAAAAACATGACTTTGTGAGTTCCTGGGGCAATTATTATTGTTTGCGCTTTCTTTGAGTACGAAAACGTAAAATATTACTCTCCTATAGTAATTAAATGTTTAAATAAATTTTTCGAACAATTCATTATTATTATAGCAATTTTTTCTTTTCCTACAATAGAGTTAGAAAACGGCGTTTTCTTCTGGATTTTTCAACTTTTCAGTAAGAGTGAGATAATAATTGAATAAAGTTAACAAACATAATTGCCTAAACAATTTATTATTATTCCTCATATTATTCTCTTTGAATAATGCTAGAAAGTTGCGGTTTCCCTGAAATTTTCAACTTTTTGTCCAACTTTCACTCAGAGTCAGGTAATTATTACACCAATTTAACAGACACAATTGTTTGAACAATTTATTGTTGCTTATAGTTATCTTCTTCTATAGTGATGCTAGAAAGTTACGCTTCTTTCTGAAATCGTCAACATTTTGTCAATTTTTCACTTGGAGCGAGGTAAGAATTTTAGCAATCTAACAAACATAATTGTTTAAAGAACTTATTATTGCTCTCTTCTCCTGTAGTAATGCTAGATAGCTGCGATTTTTTTTAAATTTTAACTTTTTTGTCCACTTTTTACTCAGAATGAAATAGTAATTAATGCAACTTAACAGATGTGACTGTTTAAAAAATTTATTATTGCTTATAACTATCTTCTACTGTTGTAATACTAGGCGTTTGCGGTTTTTTCTAAAATTTTGAACTTTTGTCCACTTTTCACTTAGTGAGGCTTAAATAATTGTTTAAACAACTTATTATTGTTCACAACTATTTTCTCTTAGTTTATTGCTAAGAAGTTATGGTTCTTTTCTGAAATATACAGTTTTTCTCTGACTTTTTAGGAACGAGCAAACAGTAAATGAACATAACAAGAATTATTTTCTAAAACATTTTTGTTTCAATTAATATTTTGCTTTAATGATTACCTTACTCTAAGTAAAAAGTGGGAGGGAGTTGAAAATATAGAAAAAAACAGCATCTATACAGCATTACTGTAGGAAATGATAGGTATACTCAATAATGAATTGTTCAAACACTTATGTTTGCTAAATTTTTCAAATTATTACCCCACTTCAAGTGAAAAGTGGACAAAATGTTGAACATTTCAGGGAAGTCCACAACTTTCTAGCAGTATTCAAAGAAAATAATATCAAAATAATAATCAATTGTTCAAACAACTATGTTTGTTAACTATAATTAATTACTACATCCCTCTAATTGAAACGTGGACAAAGAGTGGAAAATTTCAGAAAATACTGCAACTTTCTAGCATTATTTTAAGAGAATATTGTTATAGATAATGATAAATTTTCAAAATAATTATTTTTCTTAACTTTAATTGATTATTTCCTCGCTTTGACTGAAGAGAAGGAAAATTCGAGACCAATGAAACAGACTTATGGTTGTGAAATTCAAAAATTAATTTCAGATTCCTATTCCATGCCTAATTATAAAAAATAATTGTTGAGTTTCAACTCGATACGCCTAATATTAATGATACTGAATAAAATTTACAAAAACGTCACTTTTTTTATGGAAAATACTTCTTGAATTTTATGGGTCTTGGAGAACCTCTAAATATCATTTTTTTAAACACGCATTCATTTTTTGTGAATTCGAACAATTTGGGGAGGGGGCGGCGTGGGTGAGAGCATGAAAATTCGAAAAAAAAAATTTCAATGCATTTTTGGACCATCCTACTATCTGTCCAAAAAGTTAAAATCAGTGAAAATCTCAGTAGATAAAAATTCTAAAAATATGGGACAAAGTACTTGTTGAAGATCAAGGTTTTCCCTACATTGATTCAGAGTTTTGAAATTTTTAGTTGATTGGAAATTATTTCCTGATTAGTGAATGGTTAAAAAGTACCATTATTTGAGCACCATTTCGTAATACTTAACTTTCGAATGACTGTTACTCCCTGAAAAAAATACGAAAAATCTGCAAAAAATATATAAATTTCGTTTATTTTTTTCGCGCTTTCTTCCTTTATTATTTTTACAGAAAATTTTTTCGATTAATGGTGTGTCACAAAATGAGCTCGAATTGTAGAACTAGTTACCTTCCAGAGTATCATAATTATGAAAATCTATCCCTGGAATGCTTCGCCGTATAACATACGATGTAAGATTTTGGACTTACTTGCTGCTAATTCCTCGATTTGATGTTTAATTCTATCAAGAATCATCAATGATATTCGACTCTGATAACACAACCCCGAAATTATGTGTCATCACTCTTTTTAATATTACCAATGTATGAAAAAGATATTAATATTACATTTCCGTTAGTAATGAATTAATATATTTCGTTCGGACAATCAATAATAATAAAATAATTTTTTGTTAATGATGACACTTGTTCTTATACTCATAAATCTTGTTGGACATAAAGAATATCATTATATTTTTGAAGCACGAAGTTTTTGCAGTAGTGATATTCTTCGGAAGAGTGTTTTAAACACAACCTTTTCTTGCATCTTGCACATGTTATTACTGCAACACCACCGCAAATGTCACAAGAGGGTTCCATATCTTTGTTGAAACAAAATTCTACAGGGTTATCGAAACGTGGAAGTAAATTTCCTGTATATCTGCTTTTATACGAAGAATATTTGAATGCGCTAATAATTCTAGGTAAAGACAAATCGATTATGTGTGAGAGACTTGCACAATTCTGAAGAAAGCTCACCAGATTTAGAGACTTGAAAATAAATATTTTTTGCCTTAAAAAGTCCTTCTTTTATTCTTAGTCCAAATTGTCCAGATGGTTCTTTCAAAACTACAAAAAGGGGTGGAAGTACCCTTCCATTGGCATATATGGTTGGCTGAATTGTATAGCTATGCGTGGTGGAAGAAACCGATTGAACAACATTTTCCACAGTTTTTGTTCCTTGACAGCTTAGAGTTCTTCCACTGTGCAATTCCAAATGAAAGCCACATTGATCGGAACTGAAAGTAATACTTCCTCCATACCTCAGAATTTCTGGTTTTACATTGTTTTTAAGAGCATCACACTGTTGTTCTATATCTCCAGTTTCATGTAGAGATGACACAGGAATAAATGTTGTGATTTTTCGCAAAACAACGTTGTGCCGTTTCTTAAATTGCCATACGCACCAATGTTATGCTTTAAACCAGCCATACTCAACCTTTTTTTTACTAGGGCCAAAAAACGTTTCCGTCATGGGATCCCGGGCCGCAACCGAGAAATT